>UZAN01042313.1:32372-49470 GCA_900618425.1 Echinostoma caproni
CCGGAGTTTTGGATTAAGAACCAGTCAACACAATTGGACTGTCACATCCGCAATCAAACGGGCTGATAAGCACCGTTCTAAATATAAGCAACTACCGTTTTGTCCAAATTCACCACCAATAGTGACACACTTCTTTGCCATTATCTCTGACCCATAAAATGCCGACAGAAAACAGCTAATCAAGTTGTTCTACTGCAATTTAGCGTGGCTATTTTCTACGCCGCCCAGTTTGTCTGTGTAGATACCCATTCTAGTACCCCGGGATTCATTTGTCCTATTTCTGCACGTTCAAATGTTAACCAATGTATCATTGACGGATGGCAAAAAGGCAGTGGAGAACCAACAAATAAAATGATAAGAATACACTGCGCATCATAGTCAACCGTGTTCTCTAACGTGTTCAGACGATAAATTGAGTCAAACCGATGGACAGGTTTCCGAAATTGTTCATAAGTTAGCTAACGTTTGCATGACGGATGATGATTCCCAACGGGCTGGATAAGACAGTAGTACCGTCATTCGGAGAGCTATCGCGGTTGGGTAATATGCTCGCTTTGAACAATGAAACCCACCATTCAGAAACACACCTATTCCCTCCAGCACTGAATTATTGGGGAAAATTTAGTGCTCAGCGAATGCAGACTTAAAATGCAGTTGTACTAGGACGCTGCATAAAAATAGTGCACCGGTAAGTACGTTGACTTTCAGTTTTTCCATCGACATCGACAGATGAACGCCATAGGTAATGCTGAAGTGAAAAAATACTCTACGTAAAACCATTTCGGATAAGTCAAAATGTTTTTTGGGTCTGATTACCGGCTCCTTTTGCCCAGATTCCGGTCCCATGCAATGATTCTCACCAATGCCTCCGACATATTTTCAAAGTAAGCGCCCGATAAAAGCGGAATGGATCTATCCATCCTTGACGACCAAATCAGATCGATTTAGCTCCCCAGTCAAGTTTTCCTGGGAAAACGTAATTCTGTCATTTCCAATCAAAAGCCCCAATTATTACATTACAACCACATATTGGTGATTTACCGAGACTATAACAGTCAGGAGCTACTGAAGACATCTACCAGAGTTAACTCAGGGGGTACATTCATCATTAGGATGCGAAAGAGAGCAGGATATAACCAGTTTCCAATGGCGAATGGGTTCTTTTAGAAACGCACATGAATAAACCTATGCACACTCTATCTGGGCTTCGCCCCGTCAATCACTATCCTCCTCGTAGAGCGGAATACAGTGAAGCGAACTTCACTGACCGCTGCCAAACTCGCAATGCATACAAGATTGGTGGTAAAAATTAAGGTGCGCAGGGATTGGACCTACTTTGACAGGAGAAGAAAGTGAACCATTATGGTCAACACAGAATACGCAAACGAACTCTGCATGCATACCGTTTCAAGCGTTCTGACCGGATAAGAAATGGCAACAGGAACGCCACTACTGCCGGTTCGCTGCCATATCCTTCAATGTCTCCAACCAACCAGTTGTGGAGTCTTTCGGACCCCAACCTGGAATGCAAGAGAAACCTAGTCTACCTGATGGCGCTGTGCTTTTCTTCATGTTTCGTCTCCACATCATCTGTTGACCTCCACTTGGTTTCCTCCAGCCCGGATTAGCCACAGCGAATAAAACGCGGTGCGGCAGACGATGGCTGGGCATACGCAATACGTGCCTTAGCCAGTGAAATCTACTAATCTGAATTCCGTGTGCTAGCAGGTTTATACCTGACAGACTCCCAAACACATGACGGCTTACCTCCACGTTACTAGTCCGTACGCTCTATCCAACGTGGGCTAAACTGAGTAAACAACGATAATCGAAAACATCCAGTAGACGGATATCTTTTACTCGCAAATTCAAGTTCTCACCACTATAAAGCGGAACTGAACCAATGGTGGCACTATATACACGATCTTCCAACTTCAGTGAAACGTCGCTTCTACGCCAAAGGTGTTTCAGTCCTTCATATGCCGCTCGGGGCCTTGGAAATGTGGGCGGTTATCTCCTTTGTTGCGCTACCGTCATTGGTCACGCAACTGCCTAAGTACGAGAAGCAGTCAACTACAGCTAANAATCCCTGGTCATTTAGTTTCAGAACGCGAGTAGGTGAAACCCAATCCTTCAGTATCACTTGAAGGTGCGAAGCACATACCGAATGTGGCAACTGCACTTGTTAGTCTATCAAGTGTGCTTTGCGCATTCTCCGTACATTCAAACAGACAGATGACGTTATCGGCTTATTCTAAATCGCACAGTTTTTCTCCAGTTGTCCATTCAATACCTAACTTTTGAAGACCACTTAATGCGTTCTCCAGTATTTCGTCTACGACGAAAGTAAACAGGAACGGTGAGAGAGGGCACCTTGACGAACACCGCTGCTGGTGACGAATCATCTACTTAGTTCTTCATAGACCCTTTTCAGAGAAGGGAGCCCATCAGAGCTTCGCGATCAACTGAGTCGAAGGCTTATTTCAGATCAAGGAACACTGCGATCGTTGGTCGGCGGTGGCAAGGACCTTTGGCGAGCGAAATCCAAGTTGCCAGAGGAACTATTGTAGGTTGGAAGGAGGGGCGAATGGAGAGGGATGGGTGCTCAAGACAAAGAATTAAACAAAAGTTGGAATATCAGAGCAGTAGCCCACTTATCACTACCCACCTCGCTCGATGCAATGGGCAGCGTGGTCCTGATTATCCTGCGCGATGACCGGTGCAGTATGGAATTATTTTTATTTTGTGCATGCATTAGGGTTTGATGGGTGGGTACTGCTAGGGTGTCCAGCCACTAAGCAGAAGAACGATTAGGGTTCTCGTCCAAAGCCTTTAGTTCTAACAAGAACCTAGCCGAAAGATAGCGGGTGAAGCGAAGTGGAAGCCTATTTATTTGGATCGATTACTCCTCTACCATTTTTTACCGGCTACAAAGCAAATTCATTCGAACCCCCAACCTGGAGGACCAGGAAACTGGACATCTTCTGACCTCTAACCATTGACCTTCCATGCACGATAAGATCTCATGGCTTGACAAAAGCCATCCTGTGTAGTTCGTTGGGTCACAGAGGCGCAAAAGCCATCATACCACGTCAAGGTGCAGTCTCGTCTTGATGGTCACGATATAAATGCATTCTGTTGAGCTAGTTCAATTAACATAACAGCAATCATATGCGGATCACAGCCGCTTTAGGCTGGGATGGATTCTATAAGAGGGCTATCACAAAATAAATATCAAGATCCCTTTTCCCTGACGCCACACGAAATACAAAAGCGGTCAGTCTATGTTTCGGTTGACGAAGTAGGTCTGCGTGAAGATAATTCTTTCGAAGGAGTTTAATATTTGGAGATTCTGAAGGGTATGGTAAAAGTCATGAATAAAACTCTCTCTCTGGAGTATGTCTCGACGGGGCGAGAACCAAATCTTCGACAGATAGACTGTTTCACCACTCACAATCTGTTATTCGATATCTATTCACTTTCAGGGCTTGATATATCAGACAGATGATCAGACGAGTAAAAGCGGCTTCTCTCCACAATGGCGTAGTTCGCAATATCCAATCACCCGAGTACGGTGCCTTCCTGAGATTGGGAATACATTAAATGTGATCCTGCAACTCGTACGTTGCACATCCAAAGTCCAGGTAAATGATGTCACAGCACTGCTTAAGTCATAACGATCCGGATTATGGAACTAAAGCTGAGAACATTATAATCTGTTTTAGTGAACGTTACCGTGGCCATAATTAGACTGACACATGGTGACCTCTTTACAGCACACATCAGTCCCCTCCTCCCAGATCTTGGTTCAGTCTATGCGCACTGTTAGATTTTTAATTCCTTTTATTGAACACTTAATACTTATATATATATATATATATATATATATATATATGTATATATATATAACACAAATGGGGAAAGTCAGAATGTGCCATGGGAATCGAACACTCGTCCGCCAGGGTGATAATTTGTTAAATTTACCACCGGGCAACCACCGCCCAATTTATTGATTCCGAGACAAGTTGCATTTTTTTTTATAATCCCCTTCCGCTATATTTTCATGTTATGTTGTCAAGACAACTTGTAAAACAAACAGCTATTCACCCTTGTTAGGCAAGAGAACTCTTTCCCGCTCAATCTATCGTTTACAAATGCCTGACACGGAAACAATCCTTTTGCGTAACACTTTTGAAGCGACGTATCTATCCATGAAGACATTTTACGAGCATCTTATGCACGTTTAAAGGTCAGTGATCTCATGCACCCAAAGAAAACAATCGGCATGTATCCGCATAATCAATGGCTAAGAAACAGAATAATTCCAGTAAGCAGTATCTATCCCAGCCGAACACCTTCCAGAGTATTTATAATTGACCAGGATATACCGATCTGAGAAAACAACCAAGGCACATGGACCGTGAGAATCTTTCAATGCTCCCGGAAAATAGAAACAGTTGCTCGATCGCAAGGCTGAATGCACACCTCATGAAATGCGGACAAGCGCTTCATGCAACATCGACAGCTTTGGTCTATCAGCGTGATATTTTATACACGGAACTGTTATCTAAAAGTATTACTGTAAGTGTATTAGTTATCGACCTACCCTATATCAATGTAGATCAGTTAGTGAGTCTCACGATTAAGACAATGATATGGACAGCAATCCGCACAATAAAGTATTGACAACAAACTCGGGAGGACAACTTCTTTATACTTAAATATGGTGAACCTCGGAGGTAAACCGATCACCTATCTATCGTGAAACATTTTCTATGGGTTAAAAACGTCGTTCTATGTGATGCAGTGTTTGTCCATCAAGAAAGATGGGTACAGTTGTGCTTGTATCTGATCAATGTTGAGTGCTTCTAAGCACTCAATATTTTACGATAGTAGAGAACATTCAGCATTGCGAATGATGGATGACAAATCATGTCAGCAGTTCAAGCATGCTAACTTAGCAAATCTGGATTGAACAATATGGAAGGAAAAGATGAAAGCACACAACCAAATTTTGAATTTCAGCACTGATTACTTATATACCGCTAAAGTAAGAAAACTAAATAATAACCGAATCACCTTATCGGACATCGTCGGATTTACTGTCAAAATCGTGCTAAGGTAGAGTGAAAAAAATGCATCGGTATTTAGGGACACAGTATTCCAATTTCACCACGGGTCATGCAGAATTCAGTAGACACTAAGGGCTATTCTTTAATTTTTGAATCAGCGGTGTTGGTAGGCATTTCGCGATTTGTTATTCGTTTCTGAATTTTCTTACGCACATTTATCCGCTGTTTAGAGATGGGTGCATTCAATGTGCCCGCCAAAGTGAATAACGATAACTTTTCTCGATGAAAACAATCCAGAAGAGATGTATCTTCGCATTCAAACTACAAATATCTGACGATTGCCGACAACCTGCTCCTTGACTAAAGATACCCATGATGTGATTCTCACCTTACATCCGGATCACTTCAGATTGTTGGCACATTGACAAGTATTCGAATTCCGATTGTGTTCAACGCAGAATAAAAAATCGCAGTCCAACCGCGCATAGTTAATGGATGATGGGAGACACGGTTCGATCGTAAACATTCAGCTTGAACATTGCGTACAGTACAAAAATACACCCTACCCCACCAACCCACCCAGCCGTACACGAACACACACACAAAACGAAACCATCGGAACAAGACTGCTAGTGAAAAATGGAAAATCGATTGCTGAAAACGGACTCTGTGTACCGGTATACAAAAGAAACAGTACATTGCGATATTTCAGTAAGTCTAGTAAAGGAATTCGGTTGATGCACATTTCAAATGTGGTCAGTCGATTTGGGTTGCGTAGATTTTTTCTACATTACTATTACTTTCATATTTATCAAACCCCATGATTCATAGTTCACCTTGTAACACAGGGGTGGAACGATAATCAACAGGGCCTTATGAAGTTAACCAATTCACGTCCCGGGCTTAGATTGCCGGTTCCCATGGAGGAATAAGAGGTCTTCCTGGTTGAGGTTCATGCCGTTTATTGTTTACCACCCAGGGTTAGTGAAGAATTGGGTTTGAACATATGGTAAGTTTCGTCATCCAGAGAGTAAATAAAGTTCGAACTTAAAATGCTAGGGGAAACGCTGGAAAGCTGTTTTGACTTGGTTCAGCCCCATCAACAATGCGAATGCATCGAGCAATATTATTTATATTTTCTCACACGTCTGAATCCAGACTGTGCCAAACAAATCATGGTACAATAATCTTTATAAAAAATTAAAAAAAGTTCCATGATTTGCATGTGGGCGGAATACTGACAGGCTGCCCAGGCCAAGGCAGGTAAATTTTTTTGAGGAATCTGTAACCGGATCCTTCGGCTAGCCAAAGCCTGACCCTCAAGGTAGCGGGGTGGTGTGCGAAAACGTCCATCCATCGGAGGCCGGTGTCCAGTTCATCGGATCATACGTCTTTTAGACGGGGTCAAACGTCCAAGTTGCCCAATCGAGCCGGTGACCACTGCTACAACCAGGAGGTTGTGTGTGGTTTGTGCGCCTCCTCGCGATTGGTATGGAATCAGGGTGTTTCGCCGACTCCCCTAGGTGAACTACCAGTGGTCCATCAACCCGGTTATAGCCTTGGATGTCGGCTTTTCGTCCTCTCATTTTGGTGGGAAAACGCCTCCGTTACGAGAAGGTAGTGAGTAGGGCTTCCTCAACAGAGGCTATTTGAGACGCTTGGTCGTATGGGAGCATTTCGAGAGGTGCAATGGAAGAGTGACCAGCCGCAACCCCATACACCCACCCCCGACCATGCTGAGGCTTTTGGAGGCATTCATAGACCTGGCTGAGGTTCGAACCAGGAATTTCACAGGTAGAACGCAAGCGTACTACCAACTCCGGGAAGCCGATCAAACCGTTTTTCATTTTTCTCATACACGATATAGAACAACCTATCCTAGCGAGCTTAATGCAGGCACCGCATCTGGCGCATTCAGCACTAGCCTCCAGGGTAACGGCTCAATTGTGAACATTCGAACCGGATGAAAGATGGGTTGATAGGTTAGCACTGCTGGTGAGACCGAACCAGGTTCAAACAATTACCCTGTTTCCTAGCTTTTCAATTCGGGCTTTATTTGATCCACACACGAAATTTAGCATGCATATAATCACCGGCGTACCCAACAAGACGTGTTTGCAAAAGTTTACAATCAGTCGATGAGATATCTTCTATGCTTTCTACGTATGGTTAAAACATCACATGTCCAACCCAGCTTCAGTAAAAAGACATCAATCCGTCAGTAAAAAATAATTACTTAATCATTGAGAAAAATAGAAGACAAATACACTTTACATGGAAGAGAGCTCCAATAGGGCGGAGCCGACCCCTGTTGTAAGAATATAGGTCCTAAAATGCTCGGGAGACTTTATGACTTGATCTGAGACACAGGGGACGGTTACAATGTGCATTCCGTGCGGATCGCCCAATCCAGACAACATCACACGATGCGAAGGAGTGAGTGCACCGGTCGACCGGTTGAATGACCACAAGATCAATCGTTGATCGGCCGACAGAGTCACGAACATCCGCTCCGACTGATCCCCCCGAGTGGGCAAGGTGCACAGACGCAAAACGGTGGCAAAATGATGCACAGCAGATGCAACCCAGCGGGGTTCATGTGGAACAGAACTACTGTTCTGGCAACAAAGGGCACCAACAGAAGCCACACGGACACTGCCATCATCTACACCCACAATCAAGTGTCGGGAGGTATCCGCCATTCCGACCGGTTCCAAAACGCTCAGGCAGTTGAGTGCTGGTTTCGTGATCGTCTGATATGGAGGAATGGGTTCGACCGGCAAGACCCATTGCAGATCAGTAACCCACTCATCGGGATCGACCCTAGGAGGCCAGTGAAGCAACCAGCAGCGTAACTCTCCACGACTGGTACTAGCTGTGACTGAAAGTGTTTGACCATGAAAATCGGTCAATTGTAAGTCCAAGTAGCACGCACGTGGCAGATCCGGGTGACCGCTAAGCGACTCCAACGATCCCATTTCCAGAATACATGGGTTACGCGGACAGTCACTGTCCGNCCGGTGGACGGATGTCTATTAAACTAGAGAAACGGGAAAATATGACAGGGTAAGGATAAGCCATATCGAAAATTCGGTTTTTTGATCACAGCTGAGTTAGTCACTGATAAATCGTACAGATGGAAATGTTGATTTTGAAAAATGAACTATAAGTCTAGGTTCATTTTTTTAATTAAACAACCGGTAGAGAACTAAAATGGCACAATCGAAATCCATCACAATTTTCTTTAAACAGATACCTCATATCTGAATGGAATGCTGATTTTATAATAATCTTTGAGGCAGCAAAAGTTGTCCAAACAATCCAGATATGCAAAGAGAAAAGAACGGAACTAGTCGATGATTGGTGATCACGTGGACAGCTAATCACAGGATAAAGATCAACGCCATTGGAAAAGTCTCAAAACTTTGGNAACTTTGGATTAGCCCATTCGGTTGTTCAGAGGCAACAGGCACTCATGACATGCACAAAACATTATGTTTTTTGACAGTCTGCGGTAATATCAGTGATACCGGTCGGATGGTGGTTTGGTGAGAAGAACAAGTACCTATATGCCGCATTCGCATTGCGATATAGAGAAACACTAAACCAAATGAAAAAGGGGCTCTTTGCCAGTTGTACACAGAACGAAAGTATATCTGAGATCTTGTCCAACGGCAAACAACACTTCAGTTAGAACTCGTGCGAATGCTCAGGAGCGAACGTGCGTATCCGTTAGGGTTGAGCAAAAAGCCTATCAAGGCTCATGCGAAAACGTGCATTGTCAGAAGGATATCCTGTGTCGTGTATTTATGTCAAGCGCTCAATTGCATTACAAACTGGATCGCGTGAACCGGGACAGTCCGGAGAAACGAAGCCAGTGAGCAGGGGGGCGTGGTTAGAACAATCTGCAGCAAACCAACCACATCAGTGAAGAACAACGGATGTATGTGTGTGTGTGAGATTGTACTTGTTTGCTAAGAATGTCGAATGTGTGGGCACGCCGTGTTGAGGTGTAGTGAACGTGGCGCACCGACCGGAAGTCCTGATGGCGGTAATCAAGTCAACAGTGAAAGAATGAACCAGGACAAACGGGAATGACGGGGTTGGGCGGGCGGGGAGAGGGAGGGGCGGTGGTTAGAAGCAGATTGGCAAGAAAGATCAGGAAAGATAAAATGCCCATATTTGTTCGGCATACTGAATGTCACACAATGTGCGGGACGATAGATGGACAAAAGTGAAGGACAGCAAATGATGAACGCATGGCTGTTTGGATATGAAACCAAGCGGGACAAACGACACTTTTGCATGCAGACATAAACAGACTGACTAACAGTCGACAATCGAACAGTGGAAAATGAATGACCATCCGACACATACCGGGTGAACTTGTGGCAGAGTCGGCTTGTGACTACTTGGCCTGGATTTGATCTGAAAGCTATTTCTAGCAGTGTTGTAGGACAGAATAACTGAGTGCCAAAGAACACTTACTTCTATTCTTGTGTGAATAGCTCTTTCTATTCCACTCGCGGGGGCATGCTCCCATGAATAAAGGTTATAAGCCAAATAGGTGCGGATTGAGACCCAGTACAGGGCAGTAAACCGTTCAGAGGTCTGAATCGTTACGCTTCTCCCTCGGTAGGATCTACTAAGCGATGGATGAAGTGAGAATATGATGCAATCGAACACAGACGAGGAAAACAAAAAATGAGCTGCCCTCACTAGAAACAGAAAAAACGATATTTATCAACCGATCTAACTTGTCGTAACCGCACGTAACCCTA
Source organism: Echinostoma caproni (assembly GCA_900618425.1). Lineage (NCBI taxonomy): Eukaryota > Metazoa > Platyhelminthes > Trematoda > Plagiorchiida > Echinostomatidae > Echinostoma > Echinostoma caproni. The sequence continues at coordinate 42,226 of UZAN01042313.1, forward strand.
CCGTATCGAACCGTCCGAACAGGCCGCCATACCCAGTAACCAATTCGTGTGAGGACAATCCACTCGGCGTAGACACACCAAAGCCATGACACGCAAATCTGTTGCTCTCGGATCGGCATGTCGTGTTGTGGCTGAGCGAGATATGTGACCAGCCAAAGAACTCAGACCATCGGTTTCCGTGTGCCGAAGCCGCGTGAATCCAAGCCAACCAGGACGCCACACAGCTGGATCCGCGACAGCGGTTGTTTGACCGCTGTCTAGACCCAAACTCCACAAGCAAACTTGACCACGACCACCACCGGTGAGAAGATAATTTGTCTCGGTTTCGATTTCTGTGTTTGAACTGAGCTTGCACGGCAATGTGAGACAACGGATGTTGGACATATGACCTCGATGATGCACCGGGGAGCAAATGAACGTCCATTCTGATTGAAGTGAATGTTCGAATGCAGAAGAGGAATAACGTTCAGATCGTCATTGTAGATCCACACTGAATAAACAATTGCAAGTACTAATATGTTTACCGATACGCGGGATCCCTTGAAGGCAACCCGCTTTTTATGTCACGTATTGGCTGTGAATCTTTGCCGCAGTTTTATCCAGAAAGTTGGAAGTTCGCGCACTCCTCGCACAGCTTATGTAGTCAATAGATTCGATAAAGAAATTGAATTAAATCAAAGTGGAACTCTGAATATTGCTCCACAGGAGTACGAAATGTTTCTAACAATACTTCACTGATTCTGCCGACTACTGTAATTTCATTTAACATCAACCTGGTTAAAGATGTGTTCCAAGCCGCCAGCATTTGGAATAGGACAGTACAAAAGAGGTACTCCCGATGAAATACACTCTGATGGACTGTAAGATTCCTTAGACAAAAGAATCGATGAACGAGAGAAAGTAACATTCGGTGATGAAGAAAAGTTCAATTTGTACGGTCCGGATGGCTTGGGACAACAGGCGAAGTAGGAAAGAAACGTCAGTTATGATGTAGAGAGCCATTTGTGAGGCAAAGAGAAGGTCCTTAGCTAGCCGAGGTGCCATTATCAGTGTTTGTGAATATATATATATATATATATATATATATATATACAATCAACCCACCTGCTTAGGAATTTCTTTTGCTTCACATGTTTCTATTCAACAAACTAGAATGTGTTTTTATGGAACGTAAGAACAGACAAGCGTTGAGTGAATAAACTGTCACGCCGGTGTTGCATATACAGTACACTTGAGTGTAGACAAGGGTGGAAATCGAGAGGATATAAGACCAATTGAAAGCTTCATTGAATATGACGATTTGGTGGGGATTTCGTAGGTTTCAAAATATAAAGCAAAAGACAACGAACGTTGTGGATGTTGACAAGCGATCAGAGAATTGATCTTTCATTCTGGTTGACTAGGTTTAGAATTGACCACTTCTTAGAGACCGTCACGAATGAGGCACGACCAAATGCGTGACCAGCAGCACGAGGAAATACAGAAAAAAATTAAACCGAAACGCACGCACGCACATACGAACATTAGGAACGTACAGTGAGTCAGTCAGAATTCCACGTGCTTCAATACACCACAAAAATCTAGCAGATTTACCGCCTCCGCCCCCACCCATCGCGCGCACATACAAACAGACTGGTCTTGGAGTTTTGCTCGGAAGAATGGATGAAAACACGTCGGATCTCGTCCACCCAGTGTGCCACCGTTACAGACGCCGCAACGGAACATGCGAAAGCGACGTGCATGCGTGTTTCGAGGCTGCGCATTACTAATTCAGCACAAATTCTGTGCACAATGTGTGTCCATTTGACAATGGGAATCGGTCGATGCGACGACAGAAAATTCCAACCCGAATAGATCAGAAACAACTGCATGATGTACCAAAGTGGAAGCAGTAATTCTCAAAGACGTAAATGTGGACATTTGTGTCCTTCTTGACTTATCAACCCATTGGCACAAGACAGCCCCACTGATCGAACTTAACAGACCGCAATGGTTCTAAATCTCGTTCCGTTTCATTCACTTCTCAACTGTATTCTTTTGCTGTGAAAAGACAGTGGATTCTTTTCGTTGATGCATTCTCACACTTCTACATAGATATGCGATCACAGAGTTGTAATAAGTCATGAATCACAAAACAGGCTGGATTGGGAAAGGGATTTTGCAATCAGATGATGAAACCGCTCACGCAACTTGATCATTCTGTTCTGATTTGATCTTCTCATCAACAATTGATTACGCTATCGTCTGCCCATTGTGACCACAAGGGAGGGGGGGAATAATCCTTTTTTTGTTAGTACATTTTGGGACGTTGAAACCGAATATATACCGCTTCGGCTGTACGTAGCACAATGTCCTTTAGTTGGTTAGATAGAATAATAGCGGTACTGAGGATGACCTTAAATCACCATTTGTCACCTACCAAGTGGCCTGTTTTAATCAAATGCTCCACAATTCAGCAAAGGACGACTCTGTTGAATCCCTTTCAATCAACTTATAACTGGTGTGACTAGTGGACAGGGGGAATGAACCTGATCCTCAGCCATAGTTCACACGTTACTACCATGTGTACTGCCCGCAAAAACTGGTAAGTGGTCCGTATCCTTAATCGCTGATACGATGAGGTTTTAGATCATCCAGTTGATTGCCTGAAAACAGCATTGTTACAATAATAGTATGAGGGTACCAGATAGAACAGGAGAAAAGCATCAAATTAATTAGTTAAACATCACTCCCCCTGATGTGGACCAACTAGGATTAACATTGAGTGGGGACCCGAAATCCATCAATATGTTTCACTGAATGATCGGTCCGTAAGTTCAAACACCGCGAAACCGTACACATGTGATACGCAATCACGTACCGAACAAAAGGTAAATGTCAGTTCAACCCAAGCAAAATCAGACGAGTCGCAGAGCGTCTGCGTTGTTCGCAAATCTGAGCCGATATTTTGCATAAACCCGATAGTTCTTTCACATTCTGATCGGACGTTATATCGATTTCTGCCACCACCCAAATGAGGAATGATAACACTCTCTCCTTCGTGGTAGTTGATTCTTTGACTTTATTAACTAACTAACTAACTATTATTAAGATAGGTTCAGTTTCGTGACAGACCAAAACTGTTGTTGTGTGAAGATCCAGATTGGTGTCAACGTTCTACCTCGCATTTGTCGAGCCCGATTCAGATAACCGAACAAGGGACGACCAGATTAGACTCAGTTTTACGCTCTTGAGGTTGTGCACTGTAGAAACTGGTTGAGCCCTATAAATTAAGATAATTGGAACAAGTGTAACGCATAAACCGGAAAAACTATATCGACATACAATGTTTGCTGAGACAGGTTGTTGGTAGAACAAAGTTAAAGGAAGTCGAACGAAAACTGACCAGCGAAACCACAGTATGGTCGAGGGTGGGTGTCTCCGGTGGTGACTGGTTAAATTTCCATTACACCTCGCCAAATGATCCTGTAGGAACAAGCGTCTCAGACATCTTCTAAAGTAAAAATCCTGCAAAATGCGATCCTGTAGCGGAGTTGCTTTCCCACCAAAGTGAGAGAACGAAAAGCCAAATTTCGGGGCTATAATCGGGTCGGTTGGTCTCCGGCAGTCCACCTCGATTGGTTAGCCAAAACCTCTGATACCAAACCAACCAAGAAGAGACACAGAATTTGCTGGTTGTTATAGTGGTCACCAGCTCAATTAGGTATCGAGGTGTATTAGGCACTTTGGACGTTTTGATTGTTTCCAAAGGAAGTATGATCCGATTATATAGACTGCGATTCTCGCACACCACCCCGCTACCTTGTGCCGTATTTGTTTGCCATCCGGAAAGATCCGCGATTGTTGAAGGTCAGTCCGGATCAGACCAATCCCAAACAAAGGATCACCAAAGTACCGTCCAATTGCTTGCATATCTGTCTTGCTGAAGGCTTTGAAAATGTTTAGCTGCACTGCAAGATACTTACATGATCCTTTACAATTTGTTTATAAACCCCATCTGTACACACTTGACGTCCTTGCTCCTATTGTTCATTATATTGCTTCCGTCTTAGACAAAGGTGCAGGTACCGCCCATTTATCTTTTTTTGATTATGCAAACGCCTTATTGAACGTCTTCTGAATTTGGCCTGACAGATGAAGTTTTGAATGTACTAATCGACTACTTCTCTCGTAGGACTCAGTTTACTTCACTGAATGGGGATACAGTCATCTTCTATTAACATTAAAGCCGGCGTTTTTCACGGCGTTATTTTTGTCCTCTTTTTTGTTTTCTATTTATATACAAAGTCTCCCCATTTCCCGCAACTTTATTGCACGAAAGAATGCTGATGATATTGTGATTCGTTGCCCATCCTCTATTTCAAACAGTTTTCAATCTCTCCAGGACAGCCTTAATGAACTTCATGATCGGTCCGTGACCAGATCCCTTATACTTAATATCAATAAGTGCAATGAAGTTCCACTTGTGTTTAAAGCCGGTTCCCGTTATCTTTCATTCGTAAATAATCTCCCCAATCGTATAGTTAACAATCAAAGCATTCCCAAATCTGTATCTGATAAATAACTTGGTGTCACCCTAACCCATAACTCCTCATTGTATGCTCATATCATCAGCGTTTACACAAAAGTTCGAAGACTATCTTTTCATGCATGCAGGCTCAGGAATCTGGTAAAACATTATCTTATTCTTAAATTTGTGATCGTCTGCATTCTTCAACACTGGCTATACTGCTCCCCGACTTTTATCCCTGGACTGAAAGAAAAAGACTTCATCTTATTTTCGAAATCCCTTAAACTTTTGTCCTGCTGCAGTGGAGTTCACAGAGTTGCTTTGGTTGATTTCTTTAATTCCAAGCATCTTGACGCTTGTGAAATCTTCATTAACAGAATAACAGATGATCAAGGGCACCACCGCATTAAGATATCGTAAAAGCCGTGCCGAATCCACGAACTCGCTCCAAATCTCAACTGCTTCCCGTGTGTACTTCCACATATAGAAGCAGTCTGAATCCATAGCTTGCTCGGTTATTGGTTTAATTGGCAGACTGTTCTCAGCCACTTTAGGTAAAACTCTAGCATTATTTTTTTCTCCCATTGACTATATTGGAGAATTTCTTACATTGCCTTTTTTGTTTGCAATTGGCTTTATCTATCGACTGTAAAAATCGTAAATTGCTGAAAATTCACCCTTTGGGTGTATAAAGCTTTTCTTGACTTGACTCTCACTTTGATGGGAAAGCACCTCCGCTACGGGAATGCATTGCGTAGGATTTTTTCTTCACATGTTGTCTAGGACGCTTGATTCTATAGGATCATTTGGCGAGATGCAACAGTAGTTTAACCAGCCACCCTCCGAGACACCCACGACCGTACTGAAACCGTAAGAGGTAAAGACAGTCTAAAACCATTTACCAGTTAAATTGGAGGTAAATGGTTGCTTGAATTAGCTGAACTTTGAACAAGAACTCAGAATATTCGTTAGAATAACCGATCACGTGAACGGGGATTACGGAAGTTTAATTTAAACACAGTTGGGATTGGTGTCCAGTGCACGATTCCAGATTTCTGACGATTTCTAAGACCCACAGATAGCGGAAACACCCAGATGAGTTGAAGCAATTTTCGATGTGACCACCCACATTTCGGGGATGTGAAACAGAGAAGTGCAATAAATACAATCTGTAAATAGTATTTTGCCCATTCAACGAAATGAAACCAACCTTCATTAACCTTTTCATGCCTGCTCAGAGCCCAACTGAAAAGAGTAGTATCCTCACCTCCAGTGAGGCAAAATAAAGCACAGGGCAAGTCTCCATTGTCCGTACCTACAATCGGGAAACAAGAGAATCATCGACAATGTGAGAGGAATATTCACTACGATGAATCGGATGCAGATAATCACAGCTCTGGCAAACGTGACAACAAAAAGGATGCAGTAAACAAACAATTCACTGTTTTGGGTACAAAACGTTTGCATAACGGAATCGACAGGGAAAAGTCACGGACTATACCGAGTCCTCCCATCAACATCACCTGCAGTGAATGTACTAAATCTGTCTTCCAAAGAGCATTTCCATATCCCACTCGCGCAATCTACATGCCCTTTTGCTCCGCGATTAATGCCGCCTCACGTCCGCATCAGGCAACGCGGAAAACAAGTTCTTCGTCACGTATGAGTAGAATGAGCATATTTGGACCTCCGAATGACACCGAATAATTAGTTCGAATGTTTCGATACCCTTTCATGCTTCGACCGCGTTACACTACAGGAAACAGTTTGAGAGTTTACGGTCAAAAAGAATGGCATTCAAAGTGAAAGTCTAGCGTGATGAGATTCGAACCCACACGTGAGCATCGCCTACATCTTTGTACAGTACATTCTCCATAGCTATAGAGTGAAGACAAGGCCTCGCTCACAATATGGTATCATTATTGATCAACGAAAGCTTAATGGTTAGATTTGAACGAAAAATTTACTCTTCGTCTTCCACATCTGTTGACGACAGATCTAGTGAAGAGCTCGAAGATCCAAAATTAGCGCAAAACGCGATCTCTCCAAAGACAGTGCATACATACTACCGATATGAAAAAACCTTGGTGTTCACAAACCCCAGATTAGACAAATAATAGACAAATAATAAGCATTACAGATATCGTTAGTGCGAAACGTGAACAACTCACGTGGATGGAATGGAGAGGCTAATGGGCGAGCGATCACGAGGCAACAGTTCACATCCCGACCATGGAGGATAGGCTGAACAATATAGATGGGAGAACGCGAATGAGCAGGTTCCTTTTAGTATCTAGCGGCCTTTGTTTGCAATCGGATTTGCTGGGATTAGAAGCAGATAATAACAAAAGTAGCTTTAAAATTAACCAAGCATAACTTTTGTAACGTTATATACCCCAAGTGCGCGTTGCAATAATAGCGCTGAAACATATAAAGTGATTATATTGACTGAGTGGAACTGACCATCCTTCGGACTTCACATTCACGTACATTCCTCAGCTGTTCCAGCAAACCGTACGCTCGGAAGCACTAAACTGGAGTTTTGCTTCTATGAGAGCTCATCGGTAATACATATCCGCTCTCCCGTCCGAGATTTGAAATCCGGAACCATCCCATGAAAAGCATGTGTCTGACCACGGTGTCTGAGCTGGTTGGAACATTGGTAACAGTTCAGTTCAGTTCAGTTGTTACAACCATTAACCATGCACTTTCGTGCGCCGGTTTTGGTTGCCCAT
>UZAN01042314.1:26449-39323 GCA_900618425.1 Echinostoma caproni
TTTGGTTTTCACCTCTTTCCCAACCACTTCTCACCACTCCCTGGCCGTCCAATCAACGCATTTTCGTTCTGACATTATTTGTTGCACGTTTATTCACTAAATGTATATAACTGTATTAGCCAGAGGATGAAGTTATCGAAAACGAGCTTGTTCGCTACTCGTGTTTTTCTGTCAAATTTTATATCTTGCACTTGAATTTGTTTTCAACATTCTCATCTTCATTCTGCAGTTTTATCCAAGTGGGTAACCAATAGACAGCAACCGAAACCAGCGTGCGAAAGTGCATGGTCAGTTGGTTTATGAACTGCACTGAATCTCGTAGATAAACTACCCAACCTATTCATTCACTTATAACCGCAGCTAGTTACTTTGGTCGAATGATTAGTCAGTTGTCCATGCGATCTAAAGGATATCTGTCGTCCTGGATGAGTACGGGGTATATGGATAGCATTAACCTCGCATAAAGTGGGCTTCAAATCGGTAACCAAAATTTCAAAATCATTTACTGAGTACTTCAGAAGAGATGGAAGGTAGTAGTATGACACCGCCAATTAACAATAGCGGATGCGGTGGCAGTAGTGAGAATACTGAACCGATCATTGTGTGCACTAACTGAACTGGTGTAGACACTGCATTTGCCATAGCCTAGAGGTGACTTAGAAAGTGAGTCTGATCAGGACATTGGTCACGCCACCATGGTGTGAAGTCGGAAATTGCGACCACTCTGTCCATGTTAAGCGGTGTAACCGAGCTCCACAAGGTGATTAGTTAGTTCCCCCCTCGTCCCCAACCCCTATGTTACAGCCTTTCCTTTTTATCAGCTTGTGAGTTGCTTCATGTTACTTAACTCCAGTTTACAGATCTAACGAATTTTTAGTTTATTCTGTATATATAGAAATGCATGTAAATACCAGATAACGATTTTACGAACACAAACTTATTCACATAGATTTGGTTTTTTCAACCATATGTGTTGTATAGTTTCGCATATCACACATCGTCCCATCCCCATAATCAGTCCTGCCCTCAATGCAGTGCGTGCACATTTTAATTTGTGCATATGTTTCCGTTCATCTTCTTTTCAGCCTACACTCCAAACCAAATCTGCCCAAATGGGGCGACATCAAATTGCAACGGGTTGTCCCGATTGTTTTGGCTGGGCGTTATGTGAAATTTAGTCGTCGACTTCCACACACACCGTGGATCATCGATTCCAAACGAAAACTGCCCTCGTCCGTGGAAGAGCTGATCTTAAATCCTCTCCGAGCACAGTTCGGATCCGGATCGCAGCTGAGTTTCAGTTCAGCTGGTCGAGAGGATGTGGATGCCAGGTATGAGCCCGTATTATACGATGCTCTCTTCCCACACGCGTATTCATGATTGTCACTTACAGACACTCACTCCCCCCCCCACACACACACACTGAGAACGATGTTATATTGAACGAACCTCATTCTGTTTTCGCGCAACTGCGTCATCATTACCAAATTTATCAAGTTTAGTTTGATGATGGTGATACAACTAACTAATCGCAATGTAGAGAATACAAAACAGATTTGGTAAACTAGTTTAGCCCCCCTCCCGCCCACCACCACCCCAGAAAATATAGTCTTGGGGGTGCTAAATACTTTAAGCACCACTCCCAGTGCATGTCATTAAAACGCTCGCCGTAATTCGTTAGGGAAGTTTTGTTAGTCATTCTTACGTCGGATGCGCTGAGCGATTGCCGGTCGTACAATATGGAATAAGATACATGGCGCATTAGATTAATGTTGACTGATGATTACATAGGCGCAAAATCCTTGTTGTGTACATTAATTCGTCGTAGTTTGTCGAAACAGAAGAATGGCTCACGGTCTTAGAATATCAAAACCGGGAAACGGTAAACTGTTCGCCTACAAAGATTTGAGCACTGGTATTTGCAAGATTATCGGGAAAAAATTATCAATCATCGTTGGTGGTCCGTAATATTTCGCCCTGCCCACGTCCGTATAACACGAGCAATAAACCGGGCATTCGACGAAATGCTTCCGATCAAAACACAAGGAACTCTGATGTGTTCCTTGAAGTCAGATAAAAAGTGTGTCGAAAGTACGGTGATCAGTACACTTGTGTGTTTGTGCACGTGGTGCGTACAAATTTCATCACACTCACGATTCTGCGGCATAGAAGCTGGTACCGCGGATAACAGATCGTCATAATGACACTGGAGTCTCGCGGGTTAGAATTCACATCAAGTTTACCACTGAACGGTTTACTTTCCAACGACTTGATTGTCGATGGTCGCATGAATTCAGGTTCCGTCAGTATAACCTGCGTAAAACGAAGTTAGTCTTCAGTCGTCGAGCATACTGCGAAGGCGCTGACGTGGTCGGGGGAGCCATTCTTCGGATGTAAACTCTCAGGTAGCTGAATCTTACTTCATAACTTTGTGCGTGTTCCTTCTTTCCGCAATTCCAGATGATCGACTGGGAACCATCATGTTCCAACGCGCTAATCCCTGTATTCATAGGGCTCCCCGGGTCAGACCACAGACCGGATTTGAGCTTTATTAAAACTGCCTTCGTTCTATTGACGGGGTGGGTTTATGCTCATGGTAGGGTATTCCACGAATCAGAGACACTTATTATTCACAAGTGGACAGATCATTTCCGAAATTCTCACAATCCGGAATCCGATTGGCAGTGTTCCTGAGCTTGGTGTTTCACTTATGAATACTAATAATAAACACGTAGATTGAGGGAATTAGCTTGTCTTAGCCACGACGAATGAAAACCAAAACACAAAGGCGTTGGAGACAACGTTTCGACCCTATCGGAAGGCTTTTTTCAAGTCGTTTAATCGGTTAATCTAACGTTACAAGTAATCATAAGGCGATGATGATTAACCGATTAAACGACTTGAAAAAGGCCTTCCAAGAGGGTCGGAACGTTGTCACCAACGCCTTTGTGTTTTGGTTTTCATTCGTCGTGGCTAAGACAAGCTAATTCCCTCAATAATCATGAGCACGACGCCCAAGTTTATCAGTGAGATCCGTTCCATCCATGGTTCTCGTGTGATAAACACGTAGATATTTTCATCTGTTCCCTCGAGTGAGGTTGGTGGCGTTCCGCGTGCCCAGGATGACCCATTTTGTAGGGTAAATCACTTTATTTATGCCAGCGAAATCCGTTTGGTTTCTCTCTTTAATACTGAAATTTGTCATAATCATCTTCATGACCGTGACACCAAATTTATTCAATTAAGATGATTGGGTCATTTCTTGCACCGTAAATTTTCAACTTTTTGTCTTCACGCTCACTACAAAAGCATTAATTGGCCTGTTTTTCTCTCTCTCTCATTCTGATTACGGTATCTGTGCACATGTAGTTGATCCCGACTTGATTAGGATATACCTTATCCGTTGGGATCGGTTTGATGAACACTTAGTTTAAAACAAAAAGGTCGTTTGCATTGACGCTGTCTATCCACGTGGTCTGTAACGGGCCAAAGCAGTGCGTTGCCGCAAGACCGGGATTGGGATCTGTTCTCGCCTGGTGATTCTTGATCCTCCACTAATTCGTAGCGGACTGCGGAGTTCCTCCTCAGTCTAACTAAATGGAATTGTACGTTTATGAGATTTAGCCTCCGAAAGCCGCATTATGGTCTGGGGTGAGTGTCTCCGGTTTTGGATGATCTTCCTTTCATTGTACCTCGCGAAGTGCTGTCATACAACTAAGTGTCTCAAATAGCCTATGCTGAGGAAGCCCTACTCACTGTCTTCTCCTGATGGAGGTGTTTTCCTACCACAGTGAGAGACAGAAAGACTAACATTCAAGGTTTTAATCGGGTCGGTGAACCACTGGCAATTCACTTAGGGTATTTGGCCAAAAACCTTGATTCCAAACCAATCAAGAAGAGGTGTGCGAACCACACACTAATGGCAATGGTCGCCGACTCATTAGGCGCCTTGGACATTTGACTCCGTGCAAAGGGCGTATGATTCGATGAACTGGACACCGGTTCCCTAACGGATTGCTGTCGGGCTTTGGCTAGCCGAAGGCTCCGATTGTGAATTCTCCAGAATTTTGACCTGNTGACCTGGGCAACCTGGCAGTATCGTACCCACAAGTAAATCCTCGAACTTTTTCTTTGTACCATGATTTCTTTAGCACACAATCAGAACTCAGACGTGTGTGAAACATATAATATATACCACTTTTGCATGAACGTAAGTAAATCATGAGGTTTGTTGTGAAGCTTAGACAAAATGTGCACTTCGCACCCACATGGTTTTCCGTTCTATGGAGTTCCGGTGAGGGTTGTCTGATTCTGTTCTGCAGATTCCCACCAGACCCATCACACTGTGTCCAGCCTCCATTTATTCTCCCTCTTCAACTTCACGAATGTAGGGTTAAGTCAAACTGGAGCATTCTGGTTCTTCTATTGACTGGACGTTTCCAAAATTCACTTTAGGTCAACGAGTGAAGCGTGTTCGAAGGGACGAACAAAGGAAAACAATTATTTGGATCAATGAATGTGACTTGTCGTTATTCAAGCGTGATCGGCCAATTGTCTTTTACGGAAACTCATGAAAGCAATGTGACAAAAGCATCAATATTGCACGTCTGAGGAGCCATCTGGTTAGAGGGGTTCGAACACACTAGTACTTATACACAGCATCATCTCTGGTCAGGTTCACTCAGTAACCGGTAACCGGACAGCCCTCGTGATTGTTGAACACAACGCGTAAAGTCATTTTCCCGGAACATAAACACACACTCGTCCGTTGCTCCCTTGTCTCACGCCAGTTTCGTGCGCATCACAATCCAAGGGTGTTCCCGTGGTCATTTTGATCGTCCGATATCAATCCAGTCGAACATTTATGAAAACAACTCGAGAGAAAAATGTGTCAGGTCACTCTACAAATCTTCTGGGGTTGTTGAAGAATGGATGGAACTGTACACACACCACAAGATAATATCGTACCATTGATAAATCTTGTTAAATCAGCGGACAAAGGCGGGGAAGGAGCGTTTGGGAGGAAAATGTAGTCGCTAGGGATCAGGCGCAGTGGTTTTCCCAATAATCATTGTCGTCGAGCGACAGTGGCCGGGCCATCCTTCGAGTGAGGAATTGTGTCTATGTTTTCCCTACCATTTCTCTTTGGTGGTTTACCATTTCTCTAATTACCACATCACACATCCTCGATAGAATGGGGGTAGGGTGAAAGATGGATAGAACGTCAAAGCAAACCAGCTTACTAATCCACCTTTTGAAAAGAATAAGATTTTGATTGTGTCGGAATTTTGATAAAAGAATAGGTGGAAGTTCGAAACTTGGGAACAGGAACCTGATCGGGGTTATTGTCCATCTTACAACGAGATGAACGAGAAGAATTTATGGGGAAAGGAACCCCTGAAGAGAGTTCAGAAGAGCAGAAACCATAATAGTAACAATAGAAAAGAAAGAACGAAACAACTACCCGGCGATAAGAAAACGACTGCATGTTGAAATTGGTGGTGGCCCGGTGGTAATGTCACCAAATTATCACCCTGGGTATGTGTGTTCGAATCGCATCACCACCGTCTGACTTTTCCCATTATGTATGTTGTATGGCAGCCCTTTGACTGGCCTCTTCCCCCCTCTTGAACATTGTATCTTTCTGTATATTCAATAAAAACGGAAGTAAAATGAAAAGGAAGAAAAAAAGAAAAAGTTCGTTGACCTGGTCGCATCATCAGCAAAGCAGTGGATAGACTTGGAGGTTTTTGGGAAACGATAGTTGACAAATAAAAGAACGAGGAGCAGTTCGCCTTGTGTTCATCTAATGATTTCGATGTACACATTGCAAAACGTTGAATATACCACATTCATCCGTCTTTGTTCCTGGGTGTCCCTTGCATTTCCGATCGTGCACACTTCCGGTAGATTTGAATTTGTTAATCATCGCTCTGGCACCGTTCCTCGTAACACTCGTTGCACAAGTGTTGTTTAATTCCTTTACCGTCAGTGAAATGTTTTCCTTAGTAGTACATCGCAATCAACACCAAACGATCGGCGATCGACAGACGACGAGTACATGAGAAAGCCATGACAACAACCAGTGTAATCACCGTCTGTTCTTAATCCTGTTCTTATATACCACAATAAATTGCCGTCGCGGAATCGCGATCGCTTCGACTGTGGACAGTAAGCGATCCTTGACCTGCTTCGATCTTACCTCCGTGATCGTGTCGATGGGCCTGACTGACTGACACATTCTGGCTCGATTTTCGGATCCGATCAAATGAGCCGTGATTGTCGTACTCCCGGTTCTCGTCAATCCGCAAATAAACCAAGTGGGGTGGTGTTCTCGAATGCGTTCGGACAAGCCGCGGGTGGTACGGTCAATGTTAGTGGTTCCACAGGAACACAAATTGGTAAACGGAATGGCCTCCAAAAATACCTGATCTGTCCCCCTTGGATTTCTTTCTGTGGGCACATATAAAGCGAACAGCTTATTCCCGAAAACCAAGAACGGCCGAGAAGCTTAAACAGAGTACTGTGGTGCAGTGCGAAAGTATTCCAACTGCTATCATTCTGAAGGTAGAAGAAAACTATCTTCCCCGGATTTTGCTATGCAAGCAGCAGAATGGAAAACATGTGGAACAAATTTTATGATATGAATATAATTTTTTCCGTAATATTTGTTCCTTTCTTTCGGAATTCTATCTTCAACGAAAACAACCAGTTGGAGATAAACAAGAAGAGTTTTGCATGGGCCTACATTAACGGATATTGTTGTCCGTTATCAAGACAAGTTCAAAGTTTTATTATGAATATCTGGTTACCGAACCCGCTTCGAAAAATAGTACGTGTATCTTAGACGAATCAAGCGTTGGCCCAGTGTCATAATCACCGGAACATTCTCCATTCCGAATTTCCCACATGGATCACTGCTCCACAAATGTTTCTCTTGTGGTGATTCTCTACCAGCACTTAGGCAGCATCGGATTCGGAACCTATCCTCCTGTGCCGGCTCAAAAAGCAAACGACCGATCGGGTTCATTTATCGATCGGTCGAATGGTTCAGCCGCAACAAGGGACCTGGTGTTTGTCCAGCTAACCCGAGCGAGAAACCACACCTTGTTTACAGACCTAAGTCTCAGACAGGCCCAGTGAACTTGGACTGTGTAGCAAGAGTGCCATCAGCACACGGATGGATTGGTCGTAACAACAAGAGCATTACAAAACGTACAAACCGGTAATCAGACAGTCTCGTGTTGGGGTGCGGGAATTTAAGCTCCGCAGATCGCGGAATATGATCCAATCAGATCACAGAAAGGGTCAGAGGGAATTTACTTGTTTAAGGTCACGGGTGAGAAGGACGAGACGATGGCAAACGACGGAGCAATCGCACTGCATTCAGTTGCACTTCATTCGTGCTTTAATCCGGTGTAACGGTGAAGTATAATCACAACTCACAAACCCGATCACCCCGCAGCCCCCCTCCCACAATCGTGTGCTCATTCGGCAATGGAAAATCGACCGTTTTGTTTAGATCTTTTGCTGGTCGTGAAAATCAAGTCACGGTTGTCATTTATGGAAGACAAAGTTGTCAGACAAAGCTCATTTGGCCCGGCTGTACATATTAGATTTGAGTTTTCGGGAAACCTGAGGCATTCATCACTGTAGTGTAGACTCATAACAAAACGATTATTCGGCATCGTTCATTAACTGTGCAAAGAATTTGTGAGGAAAGGTTTAGATGTTATAATCAATGCCCCTCCCCCGGTAAGAAATAAAACTATAGTATTTTCGATTCGGGCTTTTCGTTTTGTTGCCCTCTATTGATTTTCAAAAAAGAATGATGATCGTGTTTATAAGAGCGGAAATATTTTTGTAAAAGAAGTCTCTGATGGGCAAGGGTACTGTACTTTTGTCTCGGTGCGTATGACTCTTGCTAGACCAGCGCAAATTACGAGGTAATTCGGTTCTCACACTCGCAGAGTGATCATTGTTTGTGAGTGATGGAATATGCGTTAGTTGGTCTTTCACCCGACACGCTTCATTGATGATGTGTGATTGGGACGGTTGGTAGTTGGAAGAAAAAGCTTATAACAGTCAGTTGATGAATCCGCAGAACAGTATGAAACCTTCTTAAATTGATATAATAGTTTGGGCTGCGTTAAGTTTACCCCACTTAAACGTGTTGTGCCCAGTTCGGCTGAAGAAATTCAGTTTCGCAGCTAGATGTTGGCGCTGGTAAATCTAGCGAATTTTCCACGGACACACCCAGTTTACTCTTATTTGATCTATTTATTTTTCCTCGGTATAATTCATCGATTTAACTTTAATCTACCTCTTCCTTCGTTGATCGATCGAGTCAGTTAACGAAAAGCCAGCAACTAACCAATGCTAGCGCTCGAAAATATCCGGTCGCTAATTGTGTGAACTGTACAGTACTGTTGATCCGTTCGTCTCTCGGTCCTGTCACACGATTGCCACACTACTGGGACTGATACGGCATCATTCCCACGTGTTTACTGTGTTATTTCATTCACCATTCTCGTCTGACCTATATCGAGCGGTCTCTGCCCGGGCTGGAGATATTTTCTCGCTCTCTCTCTCTTTTAGTCAACTTGTACGCACATCATGCATGCAGGATAGTATTAATCAGAACGTTCGTGTGAGCAGCATACGACTTTTGATTTCAACGTGAATTGATAAACAATGCTTGGGTTGTGGCAGAATGTTTAACAACACTGTGGAAGGTTGGTGTGTGTGTGTGTGTGCGCGCGCGCGCACTTTATGGGGCCCCGTAGCCGATCGGTATCGGATCAGGCCACGGTTACCGGTGGAAAACAAAATGGATATAACATTTTATAGTTCCACCGGAATTCCGTTACAGTCATCCTCGCTGAGACAAAGGTTATGTGTGTGTGTGCGTGTGCTCGACTTTACAAAGGTGTAACACATCTTGACCTCTCAATAACCCATGCATGTGTGCGTGCAGATCGGTTGCATGATTCGTGCACACACGTGCACTAATTGTTGTCAAAACATTGTGATGACCATAGATCAGCTAAGCCGTAGCAAACATCTGCAGACTGTGTAAACACCTTTTCATCTTTTCTGTACAGTTCACATTCGCTATTTTATTGGTGGCCAATCATCGATTTTTCGCAGCCAACATTATCTCATCGCTCATTCGTTTTTCTTTTTCCTGTTCCACTGAGGTAAACATCTCTTTTTTCGCGGAGGTGGACGGGGTGAGCAGTTAGCAGTGACAGACATAAACACCAAAATATAGAAAAGTACACGTAGTCCTTCGGGTTGTTGTTTTCTACTGCAACCAATAAAATCAATGTTGGTGGACACTTGTTTTTGATCTTTTTACCGTTTGGAGTTGTTTTAACACTTGTCCATGCGCTTTCAATCGAATTCATTAGACATCTTCATTTTTGAAAAAATAGTCGATCGACTTCCACTCTCCTTTTGAAATTATTAGTTGGCTCTAATACAGTAAATGATGGGTTTCAGCATTGGTGAGAGCTCGAGAAGCTCTCGCTCACCTTCCATACCTGTATCACCTGCATGACCTCTAACACCCCCTCCCTCAAATGTGGGTCGTATGACACTGCGGTTCGTATCCATTTTTTTCAAGTCGCGAAAATTTGCCTCTGTGCTGAGGATGCTTGATGTTCGTACTGTATTCGAACACCGATACCAATCCATTACTCGAGTTTGGTGGGAACATTAAGTATGCAATACCGAGGTCTTTCGTCGTATATGGTGAACTGATAATCATTCGTTGACCGAGGCAATCGCTCCACACCATCTTCCACGGTCCGTTATCGGTCATTAGCTTACATTGGTTCGCACGCAGAGCATCATTTAGGCCTTGAGCAATGTGGTCCTGAGATACTGGAATAATCATAAAAGATAGCTACCAAGTGATTGCATTCCTAAACAATCGTGGCGATATTCCACTCAGCACCACACAATTTGAAGAAACTTGATTTTTCTTGTATCAGATAATGGCGAATCCAAGCCATTCATATCGCTCACTGCCGGCATCATCATCATCCAACACGTACCTTAGGAGACATCCATTCAAAGTAGCGGTCTAAAATGGCTAACTGATTTGCCGATGTCAGTCTTTCACTGTGCACTACCATCGCGAGTCGCTTGTGCACCAATCGTTGAACCTTTCAAGCAGAGACTTGATAAAGCGTTGGCGTGTGCCTTACATTCCATCACCACTGAAATCACCTACAATTGCAGCACAGATTATCATCATACGATATTTCGGCCGAAGACTATGGTAGAATGGTCTGATGATAGGCAGCTTCACTGTAGTTTATCCCCTTGGGCTTTATATGGTTCGTTCCACCAAGTCCCCAGGGGTTGTGGATGCCCGTTCCCACAACAAAGCAGTAGATACACGTTCTGAAATGGATTAATAAAATAAAATCAAAACAGGTAATGAGTGGAACAAATTGAGGTGTTATCCTCCAAAGCTATTACAAGTTTCTGTTGGAGGAGTAGGAATCAAACAGTTCTGTTGCAGGTGGTGGTGGCGCAGTGGTTTAGTCGCTGTCACAGGCGTGGCTTTGGACCCTGTGGTCCGAGGTTCGCGCCCCACCACCGAACTTTGGTGGTAGACAGCTTTTCTGTCGTCCGGTTCAATACCACGCCTAACCTAGCGGGGCCTTATGTGGTTCGCCACTCCAAGTCCCGGGGCTTAGGTCACCGGTTTCCATGACGGAGCAGCAGGTCTTCGTGTCTATGGGGTTCACCCCATCTGCTGTTCATCACAAAATGTGTGTAATAAAAAGAACGTGGGTTAAGAGGCTGGTCGTTTGGTTTAAACATTCCTTCGGATCTCGGGTCCTTACGAAAGAAAGTCCTACGACGATTCCTCTCTCTTCTGAATCGCGTGTTCATTTTTATATGCATCCGTCTAGTCTATAAAATGTTCGCTTCACACTCTGGTCCAATAAACCTCTCCTGTCTACATCTTAATTACCTTATCTCTGACAGATGTCTCGGTCTTGGTCGTCCATTCATGGTTCGCATCAGTTATTTTGAGGCCTTTTTTCCCGACCTCGTTCGATCCTTTTCAATACGAGCGCAACAGTCGAAGACGACCGGTCCGGTTGATTTGCTTCGTTTGGCCTCGTTGATCAATACACAAGGAGAGGGGAAAGTTCTGGTTCGTGACCTACAGGTACGTTTCATTTTTGTGTGTAGTTTTTTTTTGCTCCGTTTTATTTATCATGCCCCCAAAGTGATTTACGGCACAATGGGTACGCCCCCATAGTCAAAAGTATGCGGTGAAACATTCAGGTGAGAAACAACTTGTTCATCGAGCTTTAGGAAGGAATGAGATTTGTGCGTGTTCGGAAATTAGCAGTGTTTTGGAACGGTGTTTTGTAATTCCTGGGGGGGGGGAGAGAATAATAGGAGATAGAAGTCCGAAAACTGGGGACTGAAACCTGATCAGAGTGACTGCACGCCTGAGAACTAGGTGGACGAAAAAAGTACAAGAAGAAGGGAACCACTGAAGTAAGTTCAAAAGAGCAAAAACCAAAATAGAGATGGTAGAATAGAGGTAACGAAGCAGCTACTCGGCAATGGGAAAGCGACTGCAGGTTAGAAGTTAAGGAGAGTTCATTGATCAGCCAGATAGTCTTAGGTTGAACACGAGTAGAGAAAGAGCGGAATACAGAGTGTAAGTATGCGAGCATCGGGCGGCATTGAGCTTTGTATAAACAGGGTGCAAAGAATCCCCTGGCACGGAATAGAAAACCAACTTCGCACGCAGTGCCAGAGGCGAGTGGGCAGATGAAAAGGGACCAGTAGAGGAAATAATTCGTGGATAAACTCAGAAGAAGGAGAGCAAATTTGGGGAAAGAATGGCTAGCTAGTCAAAAAGCAATTGGGGGAAAACAAGGGACATGTTCCAAAGAGATGGAAGTTTTAGAAGAACTGAGACACACCTGGTTGGTGCAACCCCCTACGAAATGAGTCCAAGATGGGAGGCAAGAGAACCACAAATCACATTGCGACCGTAATCTGTATTTCTAATGACCTGGCAGTTTGTGGGATAAGAAGGGGAACAATGGAGAATGGCATTATCGACAAAGCAGTGGATGGGATTAGAGGTTTTTGAAAAAAGATTGTTGAGAAATAGAAGAAAGGTGTGCTTCGGCATATATGGGGAACTGCCGAAATAGCCCCAGCCCTCGATTCGGACGGAGATTTTCCTCTTGCAGGGGAAGGGGAAGATTTGACATCGAAGGAAGAACGGAAAAGGTGGCTCAGAATAGAAACACATATTTGGGATGATTTTTGAGGGCCAGATGTGTGAATAAGGTCGAGGGTGTGAGAGCGTTCAACTACGCAACGGATGATGCGTGTGCAGAGATCAACTGGTTTACTTTGGTTCTTGGCTTCACATCCCATAATCGCGATAGCTGAGGAGTGCATCAACCATTTCCTGTTGTGGACATGGAAATCTCCGACAACGAGCATTTTGTTGTTGAGATTTGGCGCCATCGATGTCCAGGGCTAAAATATCAAAGTCCGGAGGATCGTTGCTATTTGAGGAGCTTTTAATGAGGCAAACGTAATGGTTAATGGAAAGAAAAAGAAGTTTCAGCAACATAGGCTGCAATTCACGGTTGGAGAATTAGAGCTATGAAAGTAGGGAAGAATAGTGGACATAGGCGCACCCACTGACAGTGGTGTACAAATTTAACACATCGATTTAAGCCACAACTGTTTGTGTGAGCCGTGATTGTATTATCTGAATGCATTGATAAGACTGATTGTGCATTCCGTTATTCACTTGAATTGTACCGTTCATCTACGGTGCGAGAGAAGAGCACACAAGATTCCACAATAA
>UZAN01042315.1:0-10968 GCA_900618425.1 Echinostoma caproni
TCGCCCACTGGAGCAAGTGATCGACCTCCATAGATTACGTTGGCTGGAACATGTGCTACGTATGTCACCAGATAGGTTACTACGGCGAGCGATGTTCGCCGAACAAGATACAGAGTGGAAAAAAGCCAAGGGTGGTCAAGTTAAGACCTGGCACGAGGGTATGAAAACCCTAACCAGGAGACTGGGTCACACAGGTCCTGTTAGGCTCCCTGGCTGGGGACCTCGGGATGATCGTAACCGATGGTTAGAGACACTGAGCGATATGTCTGGGTGTCGTAAACAGTGGCGTTCGTGCATCTCCTCAATTTCTTCCCAACCTTANAAAAGACAGCAACCAAAACCGGTGCACGAAAGTGCAGGGTTAATTGTTGTTCAAACTGAACTGAACTGAACCGTATCCAGTTGATTTCTAGCATGACGTTTTAATGTAACCCCATCAGGTCTGATCCGCTCTCTTCTCAGCGATTTCCAGTAAGCATTCGGATATTCGTTTCGTTTGATGAAGTCACTGAGGAATTTCACTGTCATATTCGCTTCTGCAAGTCTGGTCTCGAAAGCCAAATAACGATTCCGCTCCTTGATAACCTTTCTTTGCAATCTCGTAAAGCATGGAAAATTCCCATCTCGGCATGCAGAGGGAACACGGTGGTTTTAGCGAACAAGCTCATTTTCGACAACTTCTTCTTCAGTCTAATACAGTTATATAGTCAAAATTAAAATTAAAATAGTCGTCAATGGCTGTGTGTGATTCGTGGTTTGTGATTGTTTCTGGTATGTGGTTGGGAAAGGGTGGGATGGGATGATGTGATCGTAATACGGTTAGTGTTGACACGTCCACTTCCTAATCGTTTTTCCTAACCGTGTTAGGATCACATCCTCCCATCCCACCCTTTCCCAACCACATACCAGAAACAATAGGAATTAAGTTCGCTACCTGACGTTATGGATGTAACGAAATCCAGAATTCCTAGGAAGATATTTCAGTTGAGTGAAAATATTTCAGGCTAAACCGAGTTTTGGGAATTCGTCGCTAGATATTTCTTTTCATCTGAAGAAAGACAAATTAACAAAAATTGGAACGCAGAAGACCTTAGAAAGCTAACAATAATCTCTGGTACAAAGTGAAGCTTCATGTTATATTCAACTCTCTTCTCATTTGAACAACGAATTTCTGAATCTGCTATCTCACTGTTCATATTCATTTACATGTTTCTTTTGAGTAACATACACAAACTTCAGAATCAGAAGACTGTTGTAACCGATCCGTGAATACCAGCTGAAGCTTTCAACAATCGAGTCACTTATCGGTACAGTGAGTTTACACCTATCTGGCAGAAAATATCCAACAACATGAGACTGCATCTTGGCGTGGTGTGGTAGCTTGTGCACCTCTCTGACCCAACGAGCTACACAGGATAGCTTTTGTCAAGCCGAAGATGTAATCATGCCTGGTACGTTTTGTTGTGTTTGGTCTAGGCCTACGAATGACACGAACGACTCTTGCTTAGACCCCAACGACAACGCGGAGAGAGAACACAGGTTGAGAGCATAGTCAGCGTGTGTTCCTTGATTGGATATCGATACGCAAAACATATAGAGCTAATCGTGCATAGGGGAACGGCGCAGTGACGCACTAATCAGATTGTCCTTGACATATTGATTGACCTATTGGACAAACATTGGCTGGCACGTTCTGTGATCATCCAATCAGGTTCAGCCTGTCTGGAGCGCTGCTAGCGTGCTTGTGGCCTGACTCGGAGGCGTGCGCGATCGGACGGGTTGCGTAAGCTCCGTTCTAACAGGTTGAAGGTTAGAAGTCGGACGAAGTTCAGTCTTTTGATCCTCCAGGTTGGGGGTTTGATTGGACTTTGTGTTACAGTCTGTAAAAAAGGGTGGAGGAGTAATCGATCCAAGTAAATGTGTCCCACATCGCTTCTCCCACTTCCTTGCGGAGAATGAGTTTTGATAACCATTTTTTGCAGCTGACTGCCCCAATGCTTGCTCGTGGCTGATTGAGTTATATTTCACCATTGTTCTGGGCACGTAGTTTGTTTGCTTGAACGTTGTTCCTCGACCATGAGGGCACTCTTCGGCAGTAAAACTTGTCATGGAAAGTGCACGATAATGTTGTTCCAGTATGGTCATTTAGAGACATTGAATTCTAATTGATTCCACGTTGGAAATAAGCTTTGACAAAATCGTACAAATACCATACACGATATCCTCAGTGTACGTGGTATGTGGAGATTTGAAGTGATGTCTATTGAAGGATAATACATAAAAGGAAAGAAAAAAGAGGTACAGAATGGTTTCTCATAGAACGCTCAGTTTTTGAGTGCAGTAATAGGCAAAGTTAATCATATTGATATGTTCACAGTGGACTGTTTGTAAACCATTTTCCCGCTGGTGCACGGATTCATGGCTGAACGCCACTTGTGGTCGGAATATTCAATGATTTTTCCTGCTTATCCGATTGAATACTTCATTGCGGTTTACTCCGGAGTGGACGGATAAAAGGAACTGCTCTAGGTATGCCTCAGCATCGGATTTGCCACCTAAATAACGAAATGGAAACTGGTGAAAATCACGATTTGCCGATACGGTGCATGCCTTATGTGTGCGATATGAAGCTCGCTATTCACTTTGTCGCTGGAATAATAGAGTTCACCCTTCAGTATACACATTCGCCGGGAACTGATGTTGAAAATGTTCCATTGATAATACTTGAAATAGGCTTGATTGTAGGCTCTGGAGCAATTGCGATGCTTTTCAGTAAAGAAATCAAATAATAGTTTTACTTGTGTTTTTGTTCATACAAACGTACCGACAGTTCTCAACAAGAAGGTCGCGGTCTTACAACAGCTGCCTGATGAATACAGAAATGTGGAATTTAGGCGAGAGTGGAAAGATTAGAATTAATGATAACGAGGTGGCTGTTTTGATTTCTTTAACCACGACCACCCTAACGAGAGCCGCTTTCTGTGATGAACTCATGCATGAAGGTGCCGTGAACTCGGACAAGGCTTCCGCGATTAGTGTGTTCTCCTGCCAATATCACTGCCGGTGTTATCATGTGCTCATCAGGGTTTGCACATCAATGTGGTTCGGTTGGAGGATAGTGAAGAAATGCAAATATTCCTTAGAATTCCAAGCAGGATGTTTTTCGTGTCCACTTTCAGCTTCTTAGTGTGCTCTATCTTTTATTCAATGGAGAAGAGCTTTTCATCTCTTTACTGCGTACGTTTTCAAAGATGAAGGCTGTTGTTCAATTCCCGCCCCATCTTTGATATAACCCCCCCTTCCGATCGTCTCGTGCATATTTTAGTGCGTAGGCAGGAATAAGAACGTGTGTATCACGTGAACCATAGCGCCTATGTGATGACACGCGACTTCAGGTTGCACGGTTCGGATGTTGTCATTAGTTCTGCATTAATCCTTGCACCTGAAATAGTTTTATTGACTGCATTCCAGCTCACATGCGTCCGCCCTGTGCAGTGTAAAGCCTCACGCAAATTAAATTCGGATCGCACACGTTTCCGACGCATCCATAAAACACAACAGTCCGGATTACAATGAGACCCCAAATGAGAAGCTTCAGTGCTCGCTAGTCCATGCTTGCTCGTGGTCCACTGTGCCTCCGGTTGACGGTGCATTTCGGTGGATGAGACAGAAAGTGCATCAATGCTGTTGGCTACTCAAACAACCGGTTAACAGGAATACGTATTGGTCTTCTATTGTCCAAATCTCGATTAAGCAGAACAAATAGATTTAATCTGTTTTGTCTGTAACAAATAAATAAAAATATCTGATAATAGTAAGCTAAGATTCATCCACCCCGGTTGCGAGCTGTTAAAAATCGATGACGAAATTAACTGTATATCCCAAAGCATACCTCTAGGTCTCCTGTAGCAGGGGGCCAATAGAGGTCGCCATTGTTTCACTGCATAGTTGGTCGTAATCACTCTACTAATCAGCAGGTTTTCGCCTCGTAAGTCATCTCTCAATATCAAGCTCCACCAAAAGGCGTAGATAGTATCGTGACATTTCAGACGTTTAGGGCAATGGATGGCTTCTGCTTCAAGCTATTGAGCTTCACTTTATCATCCATATGTGTTGTTCAGGTGTTATTGTATTATTGAACCACATACAGTGTTCTAAAGCTTCCCCGACCAGAAATGTAATCTTATCACTGCTGTTTTCAGTGCACGCGGGTCGGGACTAATTTTCACATGAAGGTTTTCCCGTGACACAAGCCACATGAAATTCATTTCGCATTTTAATTTTCTGCCTAAAATCAACGTCAAAAGTTAGCTTTCTGTCCACACAAGTCAGATTTTGATCCGCATAAGAACATTCGATTGGTGTGTGTGTGTGTGTGTGTGTGTGATGAGTTCGGTCCTGTCGGAAGGCACACCTGCGGGCAAAGTAGGAGAGTCATAATCAATTGCTATAAGTGTTATTTTAGTTGTCAATAATCGATGAATGTGCCCCCATTATAAGCTCTAATGAGAACTACTCCTGAGTCTTGTTTAATTAATTGGATGAACTGAGGTTTGTGCCTGAAGATGAAGTATACAAGATTAGCAGGCCAGATCAATATTACCTATCCCACTCCACTACTCACAAGTAACCCAAATAAATGCGTCAAACTATTTCTGGTTTAGCATCAATCAATTGGTTGCACGTGATTTCCACTCTACGTGATTCATTTGGATCGAAAACAATGGAAAATAAAAGCAACAAACCACATGAAAGGAGACCTCAACAAGTTGCTATGTGTAAATCTTCTTAAAAAGCTCATGTGAATGCAATCTGGATATCATGTTGCAAACGGTCAAAATTAGAATTATGTAAACGTAATTTGATCGGTCATTTAACTTGGAGTTCAATCAAGTACCTCATGCCTGGATGAGAGGAAGTCTTACTGTAACGAGATTGACCCATTTCCGCGAGTCAGGATGCTCCTAGAAGAAAAAATGTTAGTATAACCCAACGAAGCAAAATGTTGGCATGTAGCTAAACATTCTTCGCTGCCAGGAAATACTGCCCCCAAATACCCTGGTCCATAATGGATGATGCAGTTGTCTAAAATTACTGCTAGCCGGACACGATCGGCAACAGAATTGGTTCGAACCCAAACACGTTTAGGTGCAAACCACACCGAACGCATTTTATGCCATTGCACGAAGTTTCTTCTGTTAGTTTCCCCAGTTGTAAACTGATCGGTGGGTTATTATTAGCAACACCAAAATATCGACTAAAGAAAGCTGCACAATGTTGGTCCAGGGAAACGGTGCATTTTTCTTGAAATAAAGAGATAAAATAAAATCATAATTGTTTCAACAAAAACAAGGACTGTTGTCAAACGAAACAAAAAAAAATAGATCGTACGAGGGATATATTTTGGCGAGAGCAAAAATGATGTCGAACTCGTGATATTTGGGATGATTATATCAAGTTGCAAAGTTTGGGCATAGATCTCAGGTCATGGATGCAATTCCAATGCGAATCTTTCGTGGAAACTTAAGTCAATACGAGAATGAAATCTAGGGCGGTCGTTCATTTGTCCTCAGAGTGTGCAGTACTTGGAATTCTCTATCACCTCACGTTGTTTCTGTGCCCGCACTTGATTCTTTCAAGCAGAAAGTGGATGAAATATTGGGAAGTCTTAGATTTCGACATCCGTAGCAGTGCATGGAAAAAGGTAATATGGGAAATTCCTCATATTTTTATAGACCGTAAATCGATCCATTTGTATAAACTCTATGGGGCAAGAAAATTAACCGCTAGTAAGTATTTCCCATAATAATACTTTGACTTAGGTGTCCTGGACATGTTATCAGGCATACTTTGCAGGTGAATAAAGCTCTAAAAATATCGTTATATACTAAGCGTGATGTTTGAGCGCAGCTGACAGAGAAGAGATGGGAGCTTGAGCACTCAACTCACAGAAGGGATCGGATGTAGTCAGTTTGGACTTCTGCAAAGCCTTTAACCAAATGAAACACTTAACCCCTTTGCTCATGCTTCAAAATGACGGTTCCGAGGCCTGATCCTTGAACAGATAGAGGAATATCTTTAGAAGATTAGTACTTCCGTTTGAGTTAGGGACTCACATTCAGGGACAATTGATATAATCTGCGAGGGTTCCACAGGAGTCCCTACTTTTCCTTCGACCTCCGTTCATTTTGGTTATCGATCGTTTACACATTGTCAGGTCCCAAACATTGTTGTTTTCTGACAACGCCAACACAAATAAAAGACTGAAACTTCCCGAGGACTCATTGGCGGCGCAGCAGGAAGCACTTTAGCATCCTAGTGTTATAATTCCAGAAGACCGGCGCTGGCTTGAGGAGACTTATTTATTGTGAACCAGAGTTCGGATATGTATAATTTGACGTGCATATAATAATATATCTGATATGAAACATGCCATCGCTATTCCCGGCAACACAGCGGATAATGAAAGGAACAGGCTGTAGTTATCATTTCGAACTCAGCGATGCGCTCTAGGAAGTCTTGTTCATTTGTGTCTGCTGGAAGAAATCACCAACCGCATCCATACTACTCACAAATGTGAGTAGTACATCACAACATTAGTAATGGTGCATTCTATAGGACACTGAATCCCACAATGTAACGTATGCCTATTTTATATTGTCGCTTTCGATGTGCTCTTGTAAGTTAACCACCACCTTATGCTACAGAGACCAACGATCTAAGATTCCCTATTTTGCAGGGCCTCATGGGTTTCGCACACTGAGTTAGAGCTATATCAATGGTTCTAAGCAATCTGAAATATTCAAGCGTAACACTAGACCGTTTAAAACAACCACCTCTGTTATCATTCCAAATACATTTTATCGCACACAGGTACGCCATCTGAGTTTGGAATCTAAAGCTTGGTAGTAATACAAACAAAACACTCAGACTTCCATGGAGAATAGACACCGAAGTGAAAAAAGTTTACGATTCGCGATTTGTGCTGAAAAACGACAAGTTGTATTGTGGTGAGGTACTGATCGCTTGATATGTTAAATAAACACGTGCATAGGCTTTCGGCGATTCTGAACAGTGAACATGGAACAAGACATCCCAGAGTAGATTTGTGAAATCAATATTGAAGCAATAGAAGGTGCAAACAGGACACTGGAGTGGTCTAGATGATTCTCTGTAACCGGTAACTGACTACCTCGGATTGGATTTTGTGTTCTACGCAACGAGAGTTAGCCGCTACGAATGTCGATTTTGTGCTAAACAAATCCTCAGTTCACCAGGGGACCATGATTTAATAAGCTAAGACTCTACTTGTTATATTCACGTCAAAAAGAGTGTCATGAGTATACAATTTTGCAGCAATCTAATAATCCGCGTCGCACTCTGCTGACGTTATTCAATAATGACCGTCTTAAAGGCTGTATCTCAGCTCAAGACGCTATAAGCGTCTGCTAAATATCAGTGTTACCCTTTTCGGTGTCAGGACACGTAATACATGCCCTTCCATCCTAATTTGTTTATGCCCCGACGAGTGAGCAGTTCTTGTTACGGCTTGATGACGTTACAGTCAAATTTTCATTGCGGAAGTTAAATGCAAACTCATTCTTCTCTCATCACAGTTCGACAGTTGAATCCCATAATAATAATGAAAATGAGGAATACTTTTGCCGTCGTTGATATCTGGGAATCACTCAAAATAACCTTAGTTCACTGGTGTTGCAATATGAGGCATGTGAACTTTTCACCAGATCCTTATTTGAAAGATTCAACGACAGCGTTTGATAAAGCACAATCAGGTTTCCCCAATGTAGAATAAAACTCCGATGACCACACAATCTTCCCAAATGATTGTTCGAATGCAACCTCTTGGATGTTTCCGTAGCAGTCAATTTTGAATGTTACACTGTCGTGTGATCACAATGCAGCCATGACCTTCAGACCTGAAATGCTCTGAATGTGATCTAATTTATGTTGGTAGTAAGTACGGAAACAGTGGTGACTCAAAACGAAAAACGATACAGTTAGGCAGACTGAAAGTCTTCCTCGTTAAGATTAGCGCCGCGGTACGTATAATGGAAAAAATTGGTTCTTGAAAGATCCTTCTCCGTTGAGATGTGGCAGATGTTGACTTTTGAGGAAATATAGAAATTGACCTTTATTATAGCCATAGGACTTTATATTTTGGCTTACTGGATTCAATGTAGTGTCCGAGAGACGGGGGATAAAGGGAGTTCGGTGTTTCCTGATTTGTTGGAGATCCCTCTGGTTGTGTAACTGCATTCGTGGTTTTGGATTCCGCTGCAAACAATATTGTACCTTCAGCCCATCCGGTCTGATAAACTCGGGAACCAAGCACAGATATTTGTGGAACTCCTGGAGACACATCACCAGAATTGGATAACAAATCAGAAACGCGGATTGAAATGGTTGATTGTCAAACGAACACTTCGACCCAATCAAACGTGAAATTGCGATTCCCGTAGTTGTAAAGCTTCTACGCATTCGATGGAATGCGTTGAATAACCCAATTTCCCCATATCCATGAGTAAATATGAATATTTTTTATTATATTTGTACCACTACTCTCCGAATCCAAACGTCTGATGGGCTCCAATGAGCATCACAGCTCTTCCAACTTTTCCGTAATAAACTTCGTCGTTTTGACAACAGGATAACCAGTACCACAAAATTAACTATTTTCCCAGTGGACGATTCGCATGATCAAAACCACATAACATTGAGATTTTTAATTATCATTTGCATTATACGGTTAGTTTAAATTTCACATCCCGTGAGAATTGTAGGCTCATGATTAGCAGGCTGAAAGATACTCGAAACTCGTGGACACGCTTCGCAACAAGAGAATAAGTGATGAAAATGGGTTTTTGTATTTTCCACATATACGCGTTTATTCTATAAAGAGAACTTTGTTTTAACCCAACAACAACAACGAGGCGTTTTTAGTGCAGAGCAGTGTCCCTAAGGTGCCGTAATCAGTTGAATCCACATGTGCCATCCTGATAAAAATGTCGATTGCTTAGTGCTGTTTCTCGTTCTCTCGTGTTCGATGTGCGTGCGTCTGTTTTCTGCTCTCTCTCTCTGTATATAAATATAAATATATATGTATATATATATACAGATAAATATATATATGTCTCTTCTTGTGTGTGTATCATACAACTGATAAATTCCGAAAGCAGATCAACCAACTCTCAATCAGATCGATCTGAAACAAGGCTATTCGTTCAATGGCCCTATCAATCCCTTATGATGTCATCTTTTGCAAGCCACCCGTATCATACCTGAATGATCACAAATTAGTAGACATTTTCCATCGTAGTGCAACTGTTTAAAACTTAACATGGTGCTTTACCGTTGTTTACACTGCCATATGTTCACGTTTTTATGCTTGTCTGTGAGAGAATTTACACAGTTGATCAGTTTTACCGTATTGTAAAGAGGGATCACTTCTCATCGGTTACGTCCGTTGAAGTTATTGGTGGATTGATTTTGCTATACACACGGAAATGCATTGCGTAATTCATTCTAACCGCATCGCTTGAAATAGACGGATGATCGTTAGAATATCCCTGGGTATCATCAAAGCACAATTTGAAAATCTACTCATCTCTCCAGTTGATTCTTTCCTAGAAAAAGTCCGATTCGCATTCTGATTCATATTCGTTAATATTCGTTGTCTGACTGCTCTTAACCATCATTTAATGGAGCTTTTTACCGAATTAGTACGATTCCCTTAATCAATAGACATTATTTCCTGTCTTTCGTGGCACAGTTAGCCCATCCTTGGAAATAATTATCCTAATTAGATCCTGAGGCACACAATGTCTCATGTGATTTTGTGTTATCAAAAGATCGGATAAATAAATTATCGTCTAAGAGAAAGAGATCACATTTGGCGATTAAACACCGATAGCTGAGGTTCGTGTTCTTTTTGGGAGACCAAACGATAACAACGTGGCGGATGGAGGATAGCCATTTAGTGGTTCATCCGATTGGATCGTTATTCGTTGGCTCTCTAAATCATACAATCTGTCCATTTTACCCCGAGCTTGAGTGTATGAGATAGACAGATAAAAGACAGAGATGGGGAAGGAAAGTACGACGGACACTTATATCAGTGAACAATCTTGCCAACATTATGAATAAAGCGACCATGGAAACCGGTTGAGTTGTACTCCAGTTTTCCCAGTTGAGCTTAAGTGTCTGTGAGTAAATGCAATGAGGAATTGCTCGATTTTTTCGGGCACTGAAGATGCGGGGAGGAGGGGGGAGGGTAGTTAAATAAACATTATTTAACCAAAATTTTTTATCAATTCAAAAGTCAATACTGCGTTCAATTTTGCCAATTTCAACGCTTTCCAAATGTTCTCCATTTATGTGAGTTGGTTCCTCAGGTAAGCAGTGTGCATGATTCCTGCATTTTAAAACATCAACGGATAATGTGCCACTAGATTTCTTGCCATACGTTTAGCATCTCCGGGTGTAACTGAATAAATAGTACCAGGAGGATACAAGAAAATCACTAATTTGAGTAGAACGTAGATAATGGGATAACATAACACAATAGACGGTATCACGGAGTTGCCAGCACTGCGCTCAACAAATGGTGTCGTTTTTGGTTTGTGGCATTCTACCATTTAAATGGTTAACTAATAAGGTGAGAGCTGGATTGTGGGAAAATCGAAAACCTGGAGCTTTCCAGAATGTTACTTTGGGTTTCAGAAATGCCTACTCTCCCGGTAGGTTGGGCAGGTTTTAAGGGAAGTATATGAGTCACGCACTACCTGCGGACCCTTAGACCTCATGAACACGTTAGGATCCTGGACTGGTTAATGCCACCCGAAATTCGTATGAACGATTCTGGCAGTCACCAGTCACCAACTGTTACCTTGCAGGTTGAAGTTGGTTGTGCAAGAGTTAGAGGTGCACCCTGAAACAAAGGATGATCAA
>UZAN01042315.1:30684-49459 GCA_900618425.1 Echinostoma caproni
ATGTTATACATTAAAATAGATGAAAGGTGTTTTTGTGAATAGTTTGTATAATTAGTTTGCAATTGTATTGCAAATCAAATTTAGCAATTGATATTTTGATTTCGTAACGACCGATCAAAGTTCACCGATAGGAATCGTAGCAAGTTCTCGTGAAATTCGTTCGTTTTTTTGTTTTCCTAGCCTTTGTCGAGGACTCGTTTGATCGCCAATTGCTGTGTTTTATATTGTCACGTCAATAAGCGATGAAAGAGCTAGAGTTTATTTTATAAAGTGGGGGGAGGGGACATAAAACCAACACAATGTAAACAACGATGAATTTAACACGTACACATCTGAAGAAGGGAAACTGTTTCCAAGGTACCACCATGTCTACCTACTTCGTCTTAAGCGAAAAGCAACCTATATTTCTATCCTTGTCTAGCCTGGTTTCTGGAAATATATCTGCAAAGGCAAAGAGCATGAGGCCGGTAGCCTAACTGTGAATGCAGACCACGCGAAAAAACTTATATTGCATTTTATCCAAGCATTTTCTCCGAAAGTTGAGCAAAAAAACTACAATGGGTTTAGCACAAAGATTGCATAAATCACTAAACGTTTTGAAATTTTCGTGTCCTTTTTCATTCACAGACACAGTGAAATGTACATATCTTATGTCCAATGCACGCCAACGCTGGTCAGCGACCTAACAATAACAACAACAGCAGCAGCAGCAGCAACAACAACAACATCAACACCAGTGAAAAACAATTCATCGATAAAATTCTCGTCGTGTGCAATTTTCCTAAAAGAAGCATGATGCGCAGTATTTTTTCCAGTGATTCCTATAAAGTGTTCATACTTCTATGGATGAATAGGGAAATTGTAGTTATTCTTATATTTTCTTACTTCAAACAGTCACAATATATTTCGGCGTTCTGTGCCTATGTCATGAATAACGCAGGATAAAATCGCGTATTTGGATTTGCATATATAATTCCCCTGTGCCCCCAAAAATCATTTCGTAAGAACACTCAACTTCCCGAGACTAACACCGCATACAACAATGTTACCCCCCACCACGATCCTTAATGACCCAAACCAGTGAATATGTGTGATGACCAAAATCTGAGTTAAATCCAGTCATGGAAAGGAAATGTAGATTACTTTTCTTCCAAATTCTTCAGGATTTCTGCCCCGCACAACATATTTTGAAATTACTTGTGATGTATTAGCCCGTAGAGGAATAGTCTCAAATTAGCTTTCTCGCTACTTTGTGTTTTTCTTATAATGTGTAATGACGGTTTATTCGGACAAGTGATATAATATGATTTTAATATCTTCCTCGTATATGTCCTCAATGGACTACAGTGGTTACTTCACCTATGAGAAATCCAACCCACAATCGATCTGAGAAAAAACCTTCTTCAGTCACAAACAGAACTCTTGTCTTCATCAACTATAAGTCGACTTTCTACAATTTTTTGATCTAAACTTGAATGCAGTTATCTGTCGAGGATCTGGCAAATGAGGATTGTACGGTACGCATTAATTTCCTCACAATGTGATGAAGTGAAAATTGCGTGTTTGCTGTTAATGACTTGCATCTGTTCAAAGCTGAACAATCAATGAAGTTCAACGAATTTGGAAATCGCAGATTAGTGCTCTCATAGTGTTCAGTTGAATATGAACTGATTTGTGTGACAAAATGGTATGTGGAAGGTTGGAATAACCTTTTCAGTTGAAAGACAGGTTTTAGTCTTCGATATTGCTTATTCATAACTATATGTATATGCCAGATATTTAGTTCCTAAAAACCCATAACTGCTAACATTTATGTTCCACTGATCAAAACTATCCGTCTAATTAGACGTACTGCTCAGTAAATTCAAATCTTTGCATAGATATTTCAAAATTTCACGAATTATTCGATGCAGGGTATTTGACTTGTTCCAAACTGGGTATGGTGTTCACCAATTGACGTCGACAGCCGATAACCCGGACTGATGATGTCATTCGTCGAGCGGTTCAATTCATTGTCACTATACTTCGCCCCGGACTTCAGAACCTCGGAATCGAACCATTCCCCAGTCACCCAAATTTGGCACTTGAAAATGTCGTCATGTGGCTCACTGTAATGCCTAGCCTGTTAGAGCCATACGTAGTGGCTTCTGCCTCTTCGGATATTAAAAGTTTGCCGTTCCTTAAATGTATTCCTTAACAGATGGCGTTATTTCACAGGTCGCGCTACCGGCCCGCATTTTTCCAATGCTTTCCATTTGTAGTGTTATTGCTAAAATTGTATTAGTTGACTTACTAATACCTACTAAAATAGAGTCCTACCTTGTATTCCTTGCATCTAACGTGTATCAATATGGACCTGAGAAATCTCGCGTGCATCGGTGTTATTTTTCATTTTTATCGCATGCCATTGTTGTGTTTTATTTCTTCTACTATTTCCGTGCACATGTGCCTGATAGATAAGGCTATTGGGTGCAGAAAAACTTATTTTGACTTGAATTGACCACTCCGCGACCCCGGGTTGAGGTTGTCGTTTTACCAGTTTACTTGGGATATATCGCGATGATGACGGGCACTTGATTTGCTGTTCATCAGACTCAGGTGTGTATATAAAGAAGAAGATTCGGAGTCGCGCGTTTTTCACCACTTTGTGATTAGTACCTTTCACACTTGACATTAGCAGTAGTATTGTCTTGGGTTCCCGCGCACTACCAGCGACAAGGACTAGTATTCTCATTGAATTTTTCCCCATACTAGATCTTTGATTAACGTGCTCCGTCACCCTGCTTTCATCGCACATTTAAGTGTGATGAACTGCAGACGAGGCGAACCCCATAGTCACGAGAACCTGCTGTTCAGTAGAGGAAACCGGTAACCTAATCCCCGGGACTTGGAGTGGCGAACCACATAAAGCCCCTATGGGTTAGGCGTGATACTGAACCGGACGACAGTAGAGCTACCTACCGCCAAATACGGGTGGTGTTAGTGTGGTTCAAACACGGATTATAGGGTCCAAAGCACGCCTGTGACAGCGGCTAAACCACTGCGCCGCAGCCACCAAAGTTCACATATGTATGGTTAGTAAAAGCTAGTTAAAAATTGAAAATTGAAAGTTTGGTTGACCAAAATTTATCTCGTGTCATAGGTATTTTGTTTAACTTCAGAAATTGGAAAAGAATAGAAAGTTTATAAAACAATGTCA
This sequence comes from Echinostoma caproni, assembly GCA_900618425.1. NCBI lineage: Eukaryota > Metazoa > Platyhelminthes > Trematoda > Plagiorchiida > Echinostomatidae > Echinostoma > Echinostoma caproni. The sequence continues at coordinate 33,884 of UZAN01042315.1, forward strand.
GATGTTGCTCCAAACCACGGGAGTGGGTCGTAATGCAGCCTTGCTGCCCGTCTAAATAATTTCTCTCTCAACTGCGCAGAAGCAATCTACACAATGTGGCCTACTCGGACAAAAACCATTTAAATGGAATCTGCTTTTCCACAGGTCCAGCGATTTGCGAAAACTTTGAGCAACATCCGTCTACACTGTTTTCCCGTGTTGTTGGGACATTATCAAAAAGCTTTAAGTAAATTTCTAAGATCCCGGGGTAAGTTTCTGAATACGACAGTATTTTTTCATATTGTCCCGAAATGTGTTCTCTCAAGTTGTCTTTCGTATTCCTTGGTAATCAAGGCTCCATATCGCGCTTGATATTATTATAAATTGTTGACAAGGTATTGAAAACCGGTTCCTGAAGCTCAGGTGAACTGAATTTCATTTCACCTCGTCGCTGAGCTTGGCAATTTGTTTACGAACTTCTGCTCACCAGCCGAGCTGACATCATCAGTGCTTGTGAAGTGGCCCTGAAGCACTGATGATGTCACCTCTGCTGGTGATGAGCTGTTTGCAAACAAGTTACCGAGCTGGGCGAACAGGCGAAATGGAATGATTATAAATTATTATAGTGTCTTCGATACAGTTTGGCACATGTAGGTAAGTGACCTTAAATGTCTTTTCACGTTCTGTTCTGAGTAAAGTGCCACGGGAGTTTATCGCCTCAAACGCGTCGGTTTTCACAGCAATGCGAATCTAACTCAATGACTTTCGATCCTCACCTCGGGTTTGTATTTTATGCTAATAAACGTTATTGAGCTTCGCGGATCTGTCTGTCGGATAAATGGCTTATTTACCAACACCCGGCCATTCTGCCTCCAAAAAACAAGTTCATAAAGAAAATCATTCTATCATGGCATAAAGCATGCGATTTGGTCTATCAGCACATTGACATGAAACGGGAGTGTGTTAAAAGCCTAACACAGAGCCAGAAATAGCATTTTTTTCAGTTTCCAAATTCGTTCAGGCTTTGAGAACATGTTCCGGATCCAAAGATATGCACCAGATGTGTACGACTAAGTGCTGAAAGTATAGATCATGAATAACTCTCACCTCCGGTCGAATCAATATGTTGTTAGAATGAATCACAAAACTCTAGCTAGCATGACGGATCATTTTTCAAGCAATAACGCAATGCAGTAACTAAATGAAAAAAACAATAGGCGTTTTTGCAGATATGTTTTCTTGAATATCTTATTGTATAGAACCACTCACCCCGCAATGAAAAAAATTACTACTAATATAATAATAATAATATAATAATATAATATATATAATAATAATATAATAATAATAAAAATATAATATATAATAATACCCTATATGCGAATACCACTATCATTACAAGTCCGCGAGTTTCTCTTACCGGCGCATTTTGTTATCCGGCCCGAATAAACCTACGATTTCTCGATTTTTGAAAAGCCCTGAAACGGCCTAAGGTTTATTCGAATAGCAGCATACTGCATCGACGATAAAACGGGGTTCCTGGTTGTAATTTCACCGATTTTCTATCCGATATTTTGCACTTTTTGTTCCTATCTTTTTTGATTTATTCACTTATTGCGTGCAACCATTCTCGGTGGCTATTTTGTGTGGCCCAGTTGTAAGTCTATCTGGTTATCAGATCACTTTCGACTAACGATTCAGACTCTCCCCTTCCCCCCCCCCACTTGGGGTTTTTCGTCTAATAAAGCCGGCCAATTCCACTATGCATTTATTTGCTTTGTTCTATCCATACTCAGAACCGTACTGAATAAAATTGTTTCCGTTGAAAAACTTTAAACAAACACCATGCATAGCTCTTTACTTAGACAATCAATACACCCGGGGGCGGGGGGGGGTGTAAAGAAAATCCACGAAAACGACCCAGCTACCCCCCGCCGCCGCCGCCGCCCCAGGCTCGATGCGCAGCAAACTGAACTTGCCCCGGAGGCCTCAAGCAATCATTGATTTGTCTGCTTTAAAAAGCGCACTCTCGGAAACCGTGTTGCTTTGATTAGTGTGTATCTCTCGTGACCTCTATCACGCTTGTCAGCATACATGCGCAGAATCGAAACAATTCACATCACACTCCAATACTTAACTGTCTGTGGGCGCCTGTCTATGAACAATTGGTCCCATACTTAAAAATATCTGTGGAATTGTTTGTCAACCTTAGAACGTTATCAGCAAATCCCAAGTCAGAAGTTTATTACTTTAGGTCAATCGTTAACAAATTGTAGTCCCTAAGCTTGATCATGAGATACACGGGATGATAAACGTTTATGAAGAGAGAACCAGTATGAACAGAATCGCCTCGGTAAAATACGTACTGCGCAAGGAGGAAACAGTTGCCTAGTGCTCTCAATAAGCAGCGCAATCAATGTGCATTTGTTACCGTTGGTTATTGTGAGCATTTTCTTCAATGATCTGATGATATTCGAGTTGGAGTTAACCGAAGCGAATTAATTGGTACGATTGGACGAAAAACGAGATAGACAACGAAATGTAGGAAAAACGTGGACGGATAAGAAGTCGACTTAAAGCCTTAGCCAAGTTCACCAAGGGCCTATACCTGGTGTCGTGACGGGACCAAGAATATTATGAAACAATACGAGGTTTTGACGAGTTGCCATCAGAATTTTGATTCTGACTGTGTAGCCGGACAAAATCGAGGCGAGTAACTGAAATTTATACACATTTTTCTTAGTTCATAGTTCCCCCACAGATAGACAAAGAAGACTTCGTGCCACCCAAAAGCAGATCTTTTGCTACCCACGCGTAAATAACTTCTGTAAGTATATCTCAAATGAACTGTAATTCACAGACCGTATCACAGAGATTGAGAAAAAATAAAATAATAAGGAGATTACAGAAACATGCACAGACTCACGTACACAAAATCAACTGACGGCAAGCCGAACTGCACAACCCAAAGCTTCCGCCACGCACGCAAGGTTCTGTTATTCCTAAAGCTGAGAAAAAGCCTCACCGGATGGGATGGTAAAAACAATCCCTCTACCGAAGGGGGGAGGCGGGGCGACTGGTGATGATGAAGAGTAAAAAGGTGTTTTCCAAACGTAGGATATACTCCGAAAACTCCTTACTGGTTGTTATTTTGTTGTTGTTGTTGTTACTAGCCGAGGACCCTGTAAGTACCGTCTTTTTTGCTGAGTCACTTTGAGCTTTGTTTTTGCGTATAGTAAAATTGGTTTATATAAAACGGTCTACTATGCTCGTGTGTATGGAGATTGCAACACATGCTGTTTTATCACAGGGTTTGACTTCGCATCTCATCTTGTTGCCCTCACTGATTGGAACATACGGCAAGTTTTATCATAACTGATGGAAATAGAATCTTGAAACATTTGAAAATTAAATTTCAAATATTGAGATGATGGTAATTTTACATGTTGTGGAGATTTTCCTCATGTACAGGACAAATAAAACTTGAATTAAGAAGTTAGCAACACCACAGAGCTGTTTCGTCCTGGTTGGGTTCCATCCGCAGTGTGAGACGATCAGCCAACTAAGGATCGAACCCGGGACCTAACAGATGAAAAGCACCAGGCAGTTGATCAGACAGTTTTTGTTTTCTTTAAACATGATATAGTACAACCCATCTTTGTGAGCTTGTTGCTGGCAACGGATCTTACTCATCTCAGCACTAGTTTTCAGGATTGGTAATATTCTGAATCGGGCTTTCGCCTGATAGTAATGGAGAATTTGGTTTGATTACGTGGTTCTATTTGCTTCAACCGTCCTTTGGTTGCAAACCAAACTAGTCACAAATACGTTACGATGCAAATAAACTCAACATCATATTCACGTGTTCGTTGAACCTTTGTTCTCATATTCAAGAACCTGTCGCGTTTTATTAAATCACCTCTCTTTCACAGAGTGAAATTAGTTAAACTAGTTTTTATTATGATGGGTAGACAATGAAATAAGTTTGTTTCATCGGCGTAGGTACGAGTTCGTAACTGAGCTGAAGCTCCGGGTTTGAGGATTTACTTTTACAGTTCATGGAATGCGGGAAAAAGCATACTTTGTTTTTTTCTACTTTTAATTTTATTAATCACCCGGTGTATTGTTGTAAACATGAAAATCTTACGGTGTTGGTGGTCTACAACAAAACACAAGTTTATTCGTGAAAATGCTCTTGAACTGATTTTTCGCTGAAGCGATACTGATCACAAATGGTTGACCTTGATGGTGAGCGTTTGTAGGCAATGATGGAAGCCAACTGACAAATCGCTGAATGGAAGATCACTGAGACCGTTAACGTGCCAGCCGAAGCGGTTAACACTGAAGTTATACAAATATATATATCCCAATTTTCCGTTCTTAGTTTTCGTCTATCAGCGTTTGAATGTCGCGAAATTAATTTGCAGCAGTTCGAAAGTTGCAGCCCAGATTTGGGGAATATTCTATGCAAACTACTGTGAAAAATCTTTCTCTCTAATGAATGATTCATGTTTCACGAGGCTGTTTATTAAGCTGAATACAAATATGCTAAATATCTTATTTTTTTCATTTAATGCACAGTAAATAAGCCAATGAATGAAAGTTTTCTTGCCTAAATAAATTGATAAATTATTAAGCTGCAAACTCTTCAAGCAATATTTTCTCACTTAAGTTTGATAGTAGAAAATAGTTAGACATCATTGAATATTCTTTTTGTCACATTTATGAAGTTTGTGGTCAGGTTAAGTTCAATGTCGAATTCATTTACTTGCTGCCCGGCAGTTTCGATTTGAATGCATTCGCAAACGTTCCGCTGTGTTAGAAACAGGGATAAGTTAGCTGCTTCAGAGGAAACTGGCAAGTGCTGTTTGTTGGGCATCAACTTGTATCACACCTATGAGTCATTTTTGTGAGTAAATTCCAATCATGGTTTTCACTGTGGCTTCGTTATTCTAAAATAATGCAACCTTGAATGCCGTCATCGAAATCAAGAATTCGAACATTTTATTAGCTTTTGGCTGATAGAAGCAGAAACATAAGTGGATTTTGACAAAATATTGAAAATCGGTTCTCGTTGCTCAGGTGAACTGAATTCCATTTCGCCTGTTCGCCGAGCTTGGTAATTTGTTTACAAACGTTTCATCATCAGCCTAGGCGACATCATCAGTGCTGATGATGCTCGTCAAACAGGTGAAATGGAAATAAGTGGATATTAGTACTGATATAATGCGTCTGGTGTGAAGCAAGGCCATATTCAATCCCCCGTGAATGAGGCCCGAAGCACTACGTGTTGAACGGAACAAATGTGATTAAAATCTACGTGTTACGCGAGTTTGAATAACACCTGTTTCTGTTCAATTCTTGGAGTGAAATTTGAACAGTTTTCTTTGAGTAACTTGATACATTCAACTAGATATGTTGGTAACTTACGATGGCTGCAATATCATATTCATGAGATTTGATTGTTGCAACGCATGCGACCACTGGTTTGTGTAGCCGCATAATTTATCAATTTATTCATGATGAAAAAATTATTAATCAGTTTATTTAATGTGCACCACACGAAAAAGATAAGCTGTTTAAAGTGCATGCATCAACCAGAATAAACACTCTCATGGAACCAAATCATTAATTAGACGGCATGAACGTTCATGTCGCATCTCATACATGTTTTTAAAGTTGTGTTGTGACTTTCAAACTACCACAAGTCTTATTGGGACACTGAAGGTGGCGTAAATTTCAATGGTGATACATAAAACCTAATAAAATAACAGCGAAGATTAATTCCGGATTAATTTCTTTTCAACCTTAGCCATCAATGAACAGGTCTGAAACCGAAAACTAAAATGTATTTGAGATTTATGTCGCACGAGTTCTATCAATACCAGTGCATAGCACGGTTCCACATGGAAGGAAAAAGGTTCATTTGGCATAGTGTAATTGGCCTCGATAATTTTATCTGTAATTCAATCAAAATACTCCTTTTTGTAATGTTACAAAATCAATGGTTAATTCGTTTTCCCTCTTCTTGATTGGTTAAATCCAAATCAGTATAGATAATTTTAAGGAAAAAATAACTATGGCCATCACGCAGAAGTTTGGTCACTCGAATTACTTTAGTTTAGCTGATTTGGAAAGTGATAGTATGTCCTTAAAATTGTCATAACTTAATGAAATCAGAGTACCATTTAATAGATCTTTGCGTACAGTCGGAATGTTTGAATGTTCACTAATGATGAAGTTCTGCTCTATTCTTGAATCCATTTTTATCAATAGAGAGCAAGAAATCTATGCGAGTAACTTACGAACTGACTGATTGCAACCTGTGATCCAATTAAAACAACACATATAGAATTGGATCTTATAAAACTAAGACCTTTTCAATTCAAACTGCAAATTCAAAACCGTGCACATAAACGTTCTCATTCTCTGTGCATTAATACATATTTTAAAATAAATGGTATATGACCGGCTAAAACAAATTCCCCTGGAAGTACACGATCAGGTTCATATTTCTTGCTGCTTGTCAGAAATGAGTACCCGGTAATCATTTGTGAGGTCATCGATATAGTTGTATCCCGGAGGTGCAACTTGGACGCAAATAACTAAAATCGTTGCGGTTAGTGGTATGAAACTTAACTCAAACCTAGACAATAGAACATCATAAATGAATTGTTTCAGAAGGGCCTGCCTAAATGACCTCATCCACCTTTGCCAATGTACCATTCGAATCGAAAACATATGTGAACTCATCACAAGTTGCAACTCCGTTCAGACCCTAACTTTCATTTACATCTGTATTCGCTGGTTTGGGCAAAAGATGAATGCGATTGTGCGCAGGAATTAATTTACTGGAAGAAACTGTTTCATTCCACAGAAAGAGGTTACGCATACACCGTCTATGTCGGTGGTCAAATCCCGGACGGACAGGGTGGGGGATACAGTAAAATTGAGATCTAATTAGGGCCACACACACACAAGTATGCCATTTTCTAAATATATGGTTGATTGGATAAACCAAGGATTGTACACCAAATTGGAATTTAAGGGTCTCGTTCCGCGAGTAACTGTGAGTAGGTGATAAATTAAGACAAACTAATAAAAATACTGCGTGCCAGGAATCCGGTCCCTGCCCAACTATCTGTTCTAGTCGTTGAACATAACCCATCAATTCATTGTGAACATACCACGCTTTCTTCCCCTCTAACCACCTGTGCAACTGGATTGAAACAACAATTCCATTCTCTGACACATAATGTTCTCTATTACTGGGTATATTCTCTCTAACAAGGATTAGTTCCTTCTTTAGCATCGATTTTGAAATGGTCTAGGGTGACTTAAATTCATTGAATTCCGTCGCTTATCAAGTGGAAAAGGTCACCCGCCTCGTTCTATTGCCTCCTCGGTTGTACTTTTGAATCCCATCACTGCCATCACCCAAAATCCTCATGCCCACTCATCCAGTGAAACATGCATTCCTCTGTTCGTGAAACGGTTCACACAGTCACGTTTTTATGCATTGGGACAAAATGGGCAACACTAAACGCACAAACTGGAGCTGTATCCCTACAAGCCGATTATGCCAGTCTCGCGACAGGCCCAATATCAATGCACAAATGCAGCAAACAATCGAAATATGCATTTACCTCAAGAAAACAAACAACACATCGATGACCACAATGCTGCAAACAGTTTGTTCATCCCTTTTCCGGAGACAGTTGGAGTGCATGCATTGCGGACCAAACGTTTGTCCCACGTGCACTTCAGTTCACTGGAGAGTCAAAACAATTGGCAGACAGAAGGGACAACCCCAACCCCCAAGCTACCCTGCGGAGAGCGTCTTGACAGCTATTCTGATGGCGGAGTGGCGAGCGTGCGTGTGTGTGTGTATGAGGGTGGGCGGGTGGTGATTTGAGCGAATAAAATGAATGACACGCACGCAAAGCGGATCATGATGATTATGGGTCAGTGAAAATCGAATTTTGTGAAGCGGGCTTGCATGAATGGTTCCACTGGTTACCATGATCGAAAGAAAAGAACTAACACGACCCCATATTTTTGCAGATTATATGTGTTTGATTATTGATGACTTGAGTTCACGTGAACTAATCACAAGTGATTGCGACGGATGCACAATGCTCCAATTTTTGATTGACATCATTCACAGGAACTCGTCGAATGAGGGATTTGTATTCAAAGTTTATGCCTGCAAGTGTGCCTACATGGTTAATTTCTTCATTTACTGGGGCTAAACAGCACTGAAAAGTTATTCGTCAAAGCAGGTTGTGATAGTGAATCCAGCAGGAATCTTCACACGTTTTTTTTCAATAAATTCAACAAGGACTAGTCTGTTGTTCATTTGTAAATCTTAGCTGTACAATGTTTGTGATTTACATAAATTACTTTGGCTGTTTTGGTCAAAACTATTTTATGAATGCCGGTGAATGGGATGAATGAGGTGAGCACATTCAGCTGTTAGTCAATCCATCTGGTTACAGCCAAATGAGTTCATTTCGGTTTATGTTGTCTGCTTGGCACTTCCGATAGATGGCACGTGGTTAACAGAGCACCAACATTTGGATGAATTTTGCGAGTCTATATTTGGGAATCTTATTTTTTCTCATTGTTTCTTTCTTGATCAAGAAAATAACATTATGTATCTAGGTATTTATGAGACAGTTGATGCCATTGTTCATCTAAAAGCACTTGAAGTAAGTAGGCAATAAATAGATTGGTTCCGTTTGTTATTTGTAGATAACCGATTTGGAGCGGTCAGTACCTGCATCTCTGAAGTTTTGTGCAGCTCAAACGAAAACGAAATTTAGTTCTACTTTCGCAAATAGGGCAGTGAAAATACGCTTTGGTGACACCGTTAATGCGGAACTGCCTTTCATTCGTCATTTATTCCCAAGAAGTGATTACACAAAACGTTTTGTGGAAAGCGTTTTACGAAATCACCTGATCACGCGAGAGACTTCTAAATGTACAGTGCACATCCAAGGGAATAAAATCGCGGAGTTGGTTAGCCGTTAAGCGACAACTGCATAAAAGGAAGCATTTCATTCAGAAACATCACAGAAGCACTAGCAGACACTTATCTACAAGTGTTCGAGGACATCGTCTAGCCTTACTGAACACCGTTACAACTAAAACCATTACAAATGCTGTTGTTTCACACCTCGTCAAATCCAGTGATTGCGAAATGAAGCATTTCATCCTTTGTACATCATTTGAGGTCGCCAATTCGAGCCGCTTAAAAATCACATCCTTGTCAACGCGTGTNCTTCCCCCCCCCCCCGTCAGCTCTCACAACAGACCGCCACCTCTTCCCCCATCCCAAATTGCTTGACTCAGACCAACAAAACGTTATATAACAATCCAGGAAGCCAAATCTGAGTTTTCTAACTGGCGCACATAACAAAACTATCCTCGTTTGACTAAGCATCTGTTGTTTCTCTTTTTTCCCATGGAAAATGATGCTACATAAAATGTGATGTATTAGCCAGTTGATGGGTAACCGAAAACAAACTTGTTCCGTGGACTGTGTTTGCTTTCAATGTATGCTGCCAGCATATTCCGGAATAGCTATATTGTTGGTGAGATCATAATTTGTGTGACGTAATTTCTGATGCAAAATACATGTATACATAAATGTATAATGTTTATAGGCAATTCAATTCGGGTAATTGCTCTCTAAAAGCATCTGGTGCATTTTCCTCGGCTGAATATCGAACAGGTGAGACATGGTAAGATGAATAAAGGCACTATGAGTATGGAGTTATATCACAAAATTTACGGTCCGGGTAACATAGAAAACACGGGTGCAATAAGGAAATGCGGAGGTCTTGTAAGCTTTCGTACAAGCTTGTGCGTGTTTGTGCATAGAGGGAAAGAGGGAACGATAAATACATTCGGACAGTGTGGAGTTCAGTCATTGTATCAGACATGTATGTTTAACTGGGGAAATAAAAATTGCGTAAAAGTATCTTCTTTTATCAAATGCCTTCGAGACAGCTCCAAATACAGGTAACGAGCAAGAAACAATCGCGAAGCCTTTCATGGGGATTGGTTCAATGCTGGATAGTACCCACGAAACAGACATCGTATATTGAGAAAGACAGTTAATGAAGACGTTCGACAGGACGGATGACAGTGTTCTGGGTAAATGAACTTCATTGTACTTATTCTGATGTGGCGGTGTGAGGATAAATATCAAATAGGATATTGACATGCTGTTTTGTTAAAAATGCAGTCCAGTTTCATTGGTACTGATAATTTGCTCACGTATTTTATTTCATTATTGCACTCTCTATCCCTTGCGTTCATCACTTTGTCCTGGGCTCTCATTTTCAACCGCATTCCCATCCATTTTGTATTTGTTTCGTCAGTCAATGTACTGAAAACACAACTAAGTATCTTGGCAATATTGTGGATAATAATTTCCGACTTACCTATGCATAACATGTATTTGCATAATTCGTGCCTGGGAACAGGATAGGTGGATTGTAGAAAAAAAACCCAGACTAAGTCTACTCGAAAATGAGAAGTTAGGGGTGTAGTGAATGGTGGAATTTCGAAACTCTAAGTTCGGCTGACTTGTAAATTATCGGTACAGTTGCACAAAACATTGCAAGTAAGCTAATCGTGTTTGCTTCTTATTCATGCCCATGAACCACTATGTATATATAAATGTTGTGAAGGACTTCATTTTCGAGTTATTCATTTCTGAACAGAGCCTTGTCTTCACATTTTAAACCGAAAAGTACGGGCTATAGAACGCTAGAATTCCCTCCTGGAATAACTGTCTGATTAACAAATTCGAGAACAGTGATTCCAGTCCTGCGCTTGAATCAATTCGCCCGAGAATCGGTAAGAGCCCAATGCAGTTGAGCAGTACTGCGTGACTATTCTCTACGATTTTCTTGCGTGATACATAAACATGAGTAAACTCATATATTTAACCAATGTTCAGACTCCGACCAAATCTCTTTTGTTTCCATGTCTTGTTCAGAGTGGCACTGTTTTACTAGCTTGTCTTACTTTTTGACTGCGTCAGTTATATCTGTATATATCTGTATATCTGTCCACGGCGCATCGTTTCTCCAAGCAGACGACGAGTACTTTTGGTGATCACTTTGATAGTCACAGAACGTTATCGTGAAAAAATTCGTTTATTTTCCCCCATCAAATTTGTGAAAACGCTCAGTGAGCTTCATTTCAGTCAAATTGGTCTCCCAATTCTGGATAGACTAGGATCTATGGACTTTCGTTTTGAACCGCTAAAACTTAATACACTTGATCACGTCTGTCTAAGAGGAAAATAAAGTGTGATCTAACACAGGTCGATAATTCCCCCTCCCCCCTTTGTATGAACACCGAAAGAGTGGAGTGAGTATCGGGGGTGGGTTGAGGAAGCGAGATAAGCGTCCCCAAAACAGTGGATTAATAGCCTGTCCAAAACTGATATAGATGAGTGCTTGCTATCTGTCTGGTAATCACTAGCGTCATTTGACTCGGACAGCAAATGACCGACCCGATAACGACTTGACTAGACGGTTCGGTCCCCCCTACCCCCGCGAGAAAAAAACGATCAATTTTATTCACTCTGGAACACTTTATATCAAATTTCTTGACCCAGAATTCGTTAGACTGATAAAAGCATTGGCTTCGTGGTCACAAGACATAATTTTGAAGAGCAGAGAATAGAAGCAAATCACCTACGTAAATCGATCGAAATTTTAAGATGCCAAGGTTGGACAAGTCCGGGGAGGGAGAAGAAAAAGGAGAAAATGGAGAGAAAATCAATGTGTACAATACCCTTCACAGAGATTACTTCACCGATTTGCACACTGGGATCACAGGTTCAACGTCAGTGAATGTAATTGTTATGAAAAACTGCAATTGAAGCTGTGATTGAATTTTTGATTNATTTCTCTGATATATGCAACGCTGAAAAGGCGGCGTAGATTGTCTCTCAATCGTCCGGGAGCTTGCGTGTTTGCATCTTGTAATTGAAATGCTACGTTACCATCTTTGGGTTTGACAGTCTTTATAAAAATCACGCTAACTGTGGTTAAAAACGGGAGCAGTATAATTTTATTCGTGCACAAATAAGATTATGGTGTCAAGGAGTGAAAAGGATTAACAAACAATTTCCACGATCATGATAAATACAGTGGATGTGGTCTTTTATTATTTGACGAGGGAAATTCTAGCATCCATTGGCGGGAAGGAAACAATAAATGTGATGTTTTCCTCAAGGGGGATACTAGGGCATCCTCATAGATGAGGGACCTGGAGATACACTCAAAAGTTTCAGTGAGATGCCCGAGAAAGATTTCCGGAGAACCACTAAGCCCATAAAGCAGTGTGTATGCAGAAACGAACGGTAATTAAGATGCAAAAAAGGTACAAAATAATCTCAGTGGAGAGAAGAATGAAATTATGGTCGGTTGACATTTTGAAAGCTGCAATAATGCGATCCGAGTATGAATAAACGTCGCAACATGATGATTAACAATATATGGTCTGGTAATATCAACATCGTGAATATAATGATCAGAGTCACGTTCATAAGGGTCGTATTTATCGCCTTTAATTAATGAGAACAGACCATCAACCCACTGGAAACTATTCAAATGCAAATTAGGACATTTTGGGTACTTGGGAAGAGAGGAGGATCAACCAGCAACTTGTGGGGTACGGTGATCCAGTACATTGGGATAGAATATACGAAAACTGCATCTTCGTTAATATTTTGGGCTTGACGAATTGTCAACCGGCGGGAATGGAGAACACAGTATGAAGAGAAGAACTGTAGAAATGTCATGTTTAGTAAAACACATTGATTACAGGCTAGTGAGGAGATTATGATGACAACGGTTCACAACAAGCCGAGCTGACACACCTTCAGTAAATGTGGAATTCCGAAAACCGTACTTAATCTTTTAAGAAAACAAAATAGAGAGTAGACTCAGGACACCAAGGTGAATCGCTTTGGGTCGTCACTATGAAGAGGAGAGAGGAATCTATTTGGTGCGTTTCAACGGGAACTCAATTCTTGTTCGCTACAAAACAATGTGGCAGCTCAGCCAGCCATCGTTTTCTCGGGATATTGAAAGCTAACAGTTTATCACCGAAAACCGTGAAAATGCAAATGAGTATCACCATGCAACGAGAAAGCATTCCGTCGTGAACTTTTCTGAAGTTGAAAAAAATGCTATCTTTGGTATATTTTTCTATTCAATCAACAGGATGGAAAACATATTGAACACGTTTCATTGAATAAATATCTTTTCGTTCCTCATTTGTGTTTTCTCCCCAAGAAATCTATCGCTGAGGCCAGGTCTTCCAAAACGAAAACAACTGTTTGGGAAAATACCAATGAATGTTTTGCGATATCTTTAGACTAGACTAGTGAATATCAGAGTCCGCACTTTAGATAATTTCAATGTTTTAATATGATTATCCGTTTTCCGGGCACACTTAGATATTTGGTGCCTGTATCCTAGATCAATCAAGTGTTTGCACAGTGTCATCATCGCATAAACATTTTTCGATTGCGAATTTCCCCAGATGGCACATTGCTCCGTAACTGATTCTTCAGTAATGATTCTCTATTGAGTGCTATTTCTATTACTACTACTACTACTACTCAGCATCTTTGCTACCTTCGTCTTGAATGAATTCTCTCTTTTCACTGGAACAATGTGCGGTTCCGACAATCACACGATCGATCGGGTTCATTCATCTATCAGCTGGGCACCCGCACACTGTCTATAGCCACGAGTCTTCAGCATGCCCAGTGAACATCGACTTTCGACAACAGGAGTGTCATAATCCCACGACTGGTATACAGGTGAAAACAAGCGCATCAAAAACATTACGAGCCAGTGATCAAACAGTTTCGTGTCAGGTTGAGGGATTGCAAGTTGTGCAAATCGCGTGAAATTATCCAATCAGATCATTTAGAGGCTCACAATGAACTTAATTGTTCGAGGTTACGGATTAGAGGGACAAGACGATATGAAATGATGGAGCCATCGCACTGTGTTTGACTCCTATACGCTCTAACTGTGGTCCATACTTAGCCTTAGGGATGAAGATTACTGATACTGAGGATAAATGTATGTTCACTTGGTTTCATGTAATCCTTTTATTAGTCTTCGATAGCTTATTAACCATATAGTACCTTCTAGTATTATAGGGCCTTTTTTTCCTGACAAATCTGTTCAAAGCGTGACAAGCATAAACGCTTGAAAGGTACGCATACTCCTTGTCTCGTGCACAATATTATTCATGGTAGAAGTTAAGGTCTCAAAGTAAATCATGATAGGATGTGTATGAATCGACATGTGAAGAAATGCCGAAATCTGAGTTGGCGCCCATGTTGCGGAGTACCTACCAGTTACCAGTTGTGTATTTCGCACTCTTCAGCGGGAAGACAGGCACAATTATCATGATATGATGGCCAGAAGGTTTATCGCAAACCCCAAGCTTTTGTATAAGCATGTAAACGCTTCCCGGAAAGTCAAACACGGCGTTCCGATACTAAAATCAGCAGGATGTGTTTCAGTGACGACCAAGGAGGCTGCAGAAATGCTTGGACTACAGTACTCTCAAGTGGTCAATGCACCTAGCAACGCTGGGTTTGTACTTCCCCGTTTGCTGGAACATATTCCTCACCCATTACTAACAGACATTATCTTTTCCCCCGAAAAGGTAAAGGCTAAGCTCATGGCTTAAAGAAGAACTCATCACGGGTTTAGATAACATCCATTCACAAGCCCTTATCACTTTGGTAAGTCACATAGCCGGTCCTTTAAGTGGGCTATACCAAAAACTGTTTGAAGATACCGTGCTTCCTCAGGTGTGGAAAAACGGTGTCATTTCACAAATTTACAAAGGTGGCTACCGTAGTGGCCCAGTCAACTACCGACCCGTCACGCTCCTTCCAGTGTTGTCCAAAGTCATGGAATCTATTGTTGCAGATTCCTTAATGGATCATGTAGAGAAAAATGGCCTACTATCCCCAGTCCAGCACGGGTCTCGACGAAATCGTTCATGTGCAACTAACCTGATTTTGGCTCGGGACGATTGGACTCATGCTGTAGATCAAGGCAAAGGAGTTGATGTCATTTACCGGGACTTTTCCAAAGACTTTGACAGGGTAAATCATCATATACTAATAAGAAAGCTGTATAAGTATGGAATTCGTGGACTCGTACTTGGCTGAATCGAGGAGTTTCTTCGCCTATGCACCATGTCAGTTCGTGTTTCTGATTCACTTTCTGATCCGATATATGTCAACCGTGGGGTTCCACAGGGATCAGTGCTAGGCCCACGTCTTTTCCTTGACTTTATTAATGATCTTCCAGACGTCCTCGGACCACAAACTCTGCTGTTTGCGGACAATGCCAAAATATGAAGGACAATAAAAAAACCAGAAGATTCATTTGATCCCCAGAAAGCCCTTGAAGAAGCCCACAGATGGTTTGTCTCCAATGATATTGAATTCAACGTTACCAAATGTAAAGTCGTATCACTACGTCACAGCGGTCGTTTTCTCTACACTCTCGGACACGAAAGTCTGCCTCA
>UZAN01042316.1:23043-35505 GCA_900618425.1 Echinostoma caproni
AGGAAAATGTGCTACACACTAATATGGACTAATTAAAAATTGAATGAAGGTAAAACTTATCTACTATAACAGAAATTCAAACCACCCGTGTCAGTTATGGTTAGTTCATCACTAAAGACCCGAGAAAACACCGATCGGACTACTGCCAGCGCGTGAAGCATTCTGGGGCCCATTCGGAGATCGCTCGAACGGCTCACGATAGACGCTTGCAGATTGCTATACGCCTCCCATGTCAGACCAACACTTGAGTATGGTGGTTTTATTTCCTTTTCCGATCGTTGATTATTGCAGTACCGTAAAAACTTGCTAGATCATTCGTTTTATTGACCTTTTGGGATCCCACATCGGCTATGCGTTGCTCGTTATTCTATTTGGGAGGCACAGTAGGCAAATTCATGCAACTTGTAACGAGAGAATATCGTTCGAACAAGGAAGGATCGAGGAGGAAGAACAGGAAGTTACCCGGTAGGTCACCGAGGAATTTTTGAGGGGGGTTCTGATTTTCATATTTATAATTCGTTTAGTCCCGTTAGTGCTAGAAGTTCATGTGCCTTTAATTGTGATGCCGATGTTAAACTTTCTAATATATCTCTATAAGATTGTAGAGTTAGAGCAGGAGATTAGGTCAGTGAATCTCATGGAATCAGAGCCGGGCAATCTTGCTCGACTAAGCGACGGAAAAGCAAACCCTGCCCACTAGACTGACGCCGAAATTAGCTCAACAGCCACCTGTCCATAGACCCGATCAAGGTGGAGCTAACGCCGTTCGACAGAAAACCCAGCCACTATTGGAGATTCATTAGAGAATTTGATAATTTCTTCGAGTGTTGAGTTGCCGATCCAAGGCAGAAGTCACTATACCTAAAGAATTTTTGCCGCGGGAAGGCACACGAAGCTATTGAAAAATGTGTAATGCTACCAAACGAAATTGGGTATAGCCGAGCGAGTGACTTCCTGAAGGAACAGTTTGGTCAACTGTTTCACGTGGCACGGACCCTCTTAGACGCGTATTGGCTGAGGCCCGTAAAGCGAGAAACGAATCCGAATCATTGGTACGACTGGTAATCAAGATGCAAAACGGTTTCATTGCCCTGACTCAAATGAGCTACGAAGCAGATTTGAATGCATTGCACACCCTAGAAACATTAGTTTGATGCCCGCCGGTTGACATACAGCAGCGATGGGCGGAGGAGGCGATGATTATTGGGGAGGGAACCGAATTTTACCTAGATGACGAAATTGATCCGAAACCGCGCCAAGGTTGCCAGTAGTCACTTCGGACGAATCGCCAGCATGAGTAGGAGAGAAGAGAGACGCCAGGCCAAGTAACGTACCTACGAGATCCCGAGAAGTTCTAGAAACGCAAAGAACTCTGCAACGGAGGGGGAACGTGGTGCACCTAGATGCTCTATGTTTTGGTCGAGTCACGAGCTGGATGATCCTGACCGTTGGGAAGCAGCCAAAGAGGCATGTGCTTTATCTGTTGAACGGCTCGAATCGCTCGGCTACTTGTAGAAACCAAAGCAGATGTGATGGAAAGGGGTGTCAAGGAAGCCACTATACCCTCCTGCATTCTATACCATAGACGCGGCTACCGGCAGCTCCAAAACCAAGCGTATATCCACTATTGCAATCAACTGGCAAGCAGGTGCGTCTCGGGTTAACACCGGTCGGCATACTAACCCCCATGGGGGTAGTAAAGGTGATACATTTATATCCAATGGATCCGATACAACTTTAATCATTAGCCATATCGCAACCAGACCATCTTCCCTGATGATCATCACGGTGAACAGTACCAAAGCTACTTCTGCTGATCAAACGACCGTGACATTAGTGTTGCTGGATAGTGGGGAGCGTGTAGAGGTGACGAAAGCTTTCACCATTGCCGACTTGCCGATGTGAGCAGTGAATTCAAGCGGAGAACTAGCAACGCGCTGGCCACACCTGAGAGATTAACGTTTCAAAGAGGCCAACTCTCCTGAAGTCGATTTACTGATAGAACGTGCCGTGCCAGGAGCACATTGGGTGCTGGACCAGAGACTGGGCAGCAGGAAAGAACCGTACGCCGCTCGCACCGTTTTCGGGGGGACAGTATTTGGACCACCGCATTCCACCAACCGCAAACCCTTGTCAATTAACTCTACCACCACGACCGCTGGTGATGATACGATCGAACAAACCCTACAAAGGATGTAAGACAATGAGTTGGACGACTTTAGTGACCAGAAAAGGGGCCCCTCTTTAGAAGATAACCAGGCACTAGCTATAGTCGAAAGGGGGCATGCTGTCAGCCCGACAGATTTCAGGTGCCTTTACCATGGAGGACGGGATATGTCCGATTGCCGAACAACCACAAGATAACCCTAAAACGGTTGGAGTATCTTAGAAGGCGACTGGTCCGGGACGCAGAGCTAAGTCCACAGTACGCCGCAGCGATGCAACGGAACGAGCAGCTGGAATATATAGAACGAGTGGACGTATAACAACCATGCAGGAAACGACTATGGCATTTGCCACACCACCCGGTAACTAACCCCAGAAAGCCAGGGAAGATATGCGTGGTATTAGATTTTGCAACGCGATACGGCGACCTCTCCCTCTTAATGATTGTCTGTTGCAGGGAACAGATTGGACCACTCCTTTGGTCGACGTACTCAACCGTTTCCGGCTGGGCCAGTTGCAGTGGCAGCTGACATACAGGAAATGTTCCTACAAGTTAAGTAGACTATTGCCTGACAGTTCATCCATTCGGAGCGGTTTCCTCGCCTTTCTGCGCGAACTACGCACTCCACCGGATGGCCTCTCAAAATGCGTCAACCAATTCACACTTGAGTGACGCTAGCCGAAACCGATACGAATCCCGAAATAAACCACGATTGATCCTTACTGTTCTACGGTAATGAATTAGAGAAATAATTACAAAATATACAAAAAAGACCTCAAATATGCGGCCAAAAGCACTCAAACAAGCGAGCCAAATATGATGTCCAGAGAGAGCCAAACAGTCGCTCACGTTCTCTGACCATGCAAAATTCAAATGTGCCGGGCATTCAATTAACAGATAAAGAATGATGTATAGTGTTTGTGATTGAGAAATTTCAATAGAGAAGCAACACGCAGATAGAGTTATATCACCCTAAATCATCACGGTTTTGGGAGGATTTTCAAAAATTCAACATGAAATACACTCAGCATGGAAACAACTCCATTGCTTTGGTGCCAGCAAGTGTTGTGAATAAGTTCTACGTCGACGACTTCCTTGGCACATTCGGTGACGCAAGAGAAACCTCGTAACACGTAGCGCAACTGAAAAAACTTCTGGAAAAGGGGGTGCCGCCTAATCTAGTGGTCGTCCAACTCGCGCTTAGTTTTAGACAACGTTCCCCAAACCGACAGAGCGAGTGCGGCTGTCAACCGGACTACGCAGCCACTCCCTATCGATCCAACTATGGGGGGCCTAGTCGGACGAATCCATGTTTTAACTTCGGCTTCCTGATAGGAATCCCACTCGCTGAGGGCTGCTTTTGTCGGTCTCCAGTTTGTATGATCCATTTGAATTCCTAGCGCCGTGGCTGTTACCGGGTAAGGTCCCCCTACAACAGCTTTTTCAAAAAAAGGCGGAGTGGGACTAGCCCCTAGTAGAACAGGGCAGGGAAGACTGGGAGCAATGGATAACCAGCCTAGCCAGACTGGGTGAGACACGAATCTCGCGCCAGCTCAGCCGAGGCAGCCAAACGACGAAGCTTGAACTGCGCTTATTCTCCAACTTTTCCGAGACGGGATACGAAGCAGCAATCTACGTATGCTGGCTGCGTGGCAACCGGGAGAGCACACAGTACTTCTTTTCGATACCCCACCTCGAGCTGACCGCGGCTGTGCTAGCCGTACGTATATCGAAGCAGCTGCGACAGTGCCTCGGTATCTTCGATAAATGCGTCACGTTCTGGACCGATTCTGCCATCGTGCTATGCTACCTGAACAACCTCAGCACTAGGTTTAACACCGTTTTTAATCGGTTGACGGTGGTGCACGAAGAGACCAAGGTGCACCAATGACGATATATGAAACCTGCGGACAACCCAGCTGACCACTGCTCCCGGGGATTGAGGTCGTTGGACAAAATGCCTGATTGGCTCCGCGGACCACATTTCTGACCGCCAGGTCAGAGGACGAGAGTGAAGTGCCAGCATACGCCCAGCCCGTCGAGCTGATCGAAGCCAAGAGAGTGGTACTGACGGCGGAACGCGACGTCACCTCCCTCCTGTTAAGGAAACTGGAATGCTTCTCGTCATGGGCCAGACGGATTCGTTCCGTCGCTTGGTGGATAACTTTTTTCTGGTAAAGTACGCCTCTTCGTGGAACAAACTGCCTCAAACCATAAGTACTATTCAACACACGTCAATTTTAAGATCCAAATTAATAAATACCTCACTGTTCTGAATCTCATACAGCTTGTAAATCCCTATATCACAGTGAATAGTCTGTCTATTGGCAATATTTGGTAACTCTTTTATGGATTCCAATTGTAGTCGTCTACTTGACTGTCTGGAACTTCTCGGATTAAATTGCGCGATAATTTGCATGCTTCCTTCCCCCCCACTCCCTCATCAGCTAGGTTACAACCTAGACTGTTTTGCGTTTCTGTCTTTCTTTCTAGAGATCTGCTGCTGTATAAAAAAGGGCGTCTTCCGTTAGACTGGCTCGATATCCAGTGGTAACTTTATTTGGAGTATAACTGAAAAACCGAAAGCAAGACACAATCAAACCTTCCAATGACTGGGCTGCTTTCCCATCATGCACACTCTGAGTGACCCCCACTTCTGTCCATTCCCGTCCAACGATCTGCAGGCTGCCTCTTGTTA
This sequence comes from Echinostoma caproni, assembly GCA_900618425.1. NCBI lineage: Eukaryota > Metazoa > Platyhelminthes > Trematoda > Plagiorchiida > Echinostomatidae > Echinostoma > Echinostoma caproni. Next base: position 27,909 of record UZAN01042316.1, read on the forward strand.
TTTTACTCACTGATTGTCGTATTTCCAATTATCTCATCATTCATCCGGTATATCGATTCTTGTTTTTCGTCCTACTTCCACCGACTTGCTCTTTTGGGGCATTCTGCCATCTCGAACCTTTTTCTCTGATACCTTGTCCACTTTGTGTTCCATTTGTAATTATGTTCAATGCAACCTTCAAAGATTTTTTTTCGGCCTCTCATATAAGGATGATTATGTTGTACATTTGATCATGCCTATGCATCCTTCACGGGTCTCCGTGAAATATACACTTATTATTATTATTATATGAAACTGGTCTAAGCTTTTATATATGCAAACTGCTCAGAGATTCCACGACAAGCAGTCAACTGAGACCCTGAGCCCGAATCATACTGCTCGTAATACCTCTTTTATGTATATTTATAAACAGCAGGGGCACAGTCCAGACTGTCGGTTTCTTTTCTCCTTCTTCCAGATTTGATTTCCATGGTGTCCTGAGGAGCGAAAATGTACAGCTGGGCTGGTGTTTTGACTAGCTACTGAATGATATATAATACCACCAATGGAGAAAATGTTTTTTTCACGAAGATCGAGAGTGGCCGCTGTGCAGCCAGGAACAATATTGACTAGAAAAAAGAAGCTTGCGAACAAACATGTGAGATGCAAATTCATTAAAGTTATCTTGGACCTAACCCTGAAGCATTAAAATTTTCCCTGCAGGTCAGAACAATATGCACAATGCCATTCCTATCTTAAATGTTCTTCCTATTATCTCATTTTTCCATACTGTAGTAAGAAGTTTATGATCACGTTATACTGAGATTACTTTAGTGCGAGTAATACATTACGTGTCTTCACAGCAGTTTCAGGACATTTTTTAATTTTTATCTCTACTTTTTGTTTTTTGTGAACTCACTCAAGATAGTACTATAAGCCATTTTATGAACGTTAAATCGTTTTCGTACTATATGGACAGGCATTTCGTGCGATTAGTATAACGATGGACACAGATCATTTAATCTGCTGCTTTATTAGTGATGAACTGATTTATTGACATCGACGAGGAGGAAGAGATTCAACAAAACGATTATGCCCAAAACCCCTTGAAATCTGCTCTTTTTACATTTTATTTGAGTGCTTATGCACACTTACAATTTGTCTTTACAGGATGAACTGAAGAACGCCAACACACCCCCAACAGAGGAAGCCAGGCAGTGACTTCTCCCAGGGTTTGTTTTAGTAAGACGAACCCTAAATCATACGGGTAACAGGTGCAAATGGTAGAGCTTGTTCGTTGACTAGCCCTGTAAACAGGGAGTGAGCCATGTTTATGGTTCACTAAGGGGTACAGCTATATATCTTTATGCTGCCCCTGATTTCAAGAACAGTGCAAAACACCGATAATAAATCATTATTTCAACCCTGTACACAATACCAGCGGGCTTTATAGCCCTCCCTAGTCAAAGAGTGTTGCTAATATGCCTTAGTTTACCCTACCGTGAGGTGATCAGCGTCTAAGTTCATACCTGTCCTAATGTTCTCTTTCCAGGCCCCCAGTTTTAGATTGATGGCGGCTAGAATTCCAGCCATCTTAAACGAAAACTCTATAGTTTGTATGCCTTATTTAGTTGATTATTTGATATAATATAATTCAACATATTCCTCAAGATCTCGCATTTGATGCATTTCATTATACCAGATATCATTGATAAAGCACATAATCTCTCGTGTCTGTGGCTTGTTTTATGCTAATAAAATAATTCGTTGACAGATTCTACTCTGACAGAAGATGTCAGTAGATAATCAAAGGTTTGCCGTACCTGTATTATAGTATGTTGTATTTCTTTGGTCAAACTGGTGAGATTTTTACCCTCAACTGATACAGTAATTTTTTTCTATGCGCATAAGACTCTGTTGTATATGTGGATACAGGAACACTTCTACCCATCCTGGAACACTTTTTCCTCTTTTCCCATTCTACACTCGAATCTTTTGTAATTTTTACGTAGCGTTTATTTTGTGACATTAGAACGTGCTCATTCAGCGAAATTGTGTCATTCCCATTTCTGTGATGACTTTGAAGTTGAAACTGTGCTGCGCTACATCTTCAAATGGAATATTATAATAATAGTACATTCCGCTAAACATTTTTGCACCATAATTCATTCCCACATTGAAATTACCTTTGTATGGATATTCGATTGTGTTTCATGTGGTGGCACTCTAACTTTATCATGCCTGCTTTTATCGTGCATCATTCGCATGTCTCTGGTTTTAAAACGAGAAATATTTCAATATTATTATTATTATTATTATTATTATTATAAGGTTTAAACATATGGTGATGATCATAACAGGATTTTCGTCCGACGAATCGCTGCATGTGAGACCCTTATCGACGAGCGTCCTAATGAGAGCCGAGGGCAACGTCGTGAAGTTAGTACAACAAAAGCATTTTCCCCTCGAAACAACGGTGTTGAAAACGAATGCAGGGACGAACCCAAAGGGGACTGCAATCCAACCGAGCGCATTCGTAAGCTGATCGTAAGCTGGTCGAAGAGTTGCTACGCGTGTGAGAGAGATTAAACAACTACCCTTTGTCATTCGATGCTAGAAATCCGATCATTCTACCGGTCGGTAGCCCTGTCACCACCTCGCTTATACGCTACACAGTGTCTATTGAATCGTTCCTGATGGCACTCCAAAGGCTGATCAGCAGGCGCGGAGTCCCGAATAACATTTACTCCAACAGCGGTTTAAACTTCGTGGGCCCGTCGAACGAGCTGCAAAGGTGGCTGTCCTCAGTCAACCATGGCGAACTACACAAATGACTGACCTTCCAAAATATCCGTTCGCACTTCAATTCGCCGTACGCTAGCCATAGAAGTGGGGTTTGAGAACGTATGATCAGGTCGGTTGGTTGTATGCAACTAACAGTCCATCGACGATGAGACCCTGAACACGGCCCTAATCGATGTGCAGCGAGTGTTGAACAATAGGCCCTTGAAACCAGTTGCGAGTGAAGCCCCGGGTCTCACACTTAAGCCGAACTACTTGATAATTCTGAGACCAAATCACGGACTGGCAGTACCACGAACAATCACAAAATGTTACTCAAGCGGTTGGAAGCAAGCCACCTACCTAGCGGGAACTTTCTGGAAGCGGTGCGTCCGAGAGCACTTACCTACCCCACAGGCACTCCAGAAATGCACAGAGAAAAAAACTTCCGAGTTGGCGACATAGTGCTGCTGGCGGATGAACGATTGCGGCGAGACTAATGGCGATCATCAAATAATGCCTTCCGTATAAGGACGGTTTCGTATGCACGGTTAAAGTAATAATGACAGCCAACGAAACCCTTTGGGACATTCGTCAAATCTNGTCAAATCTGCTACCGGGAAGAAGAAGCGGAATCAACCGGAAACCCAACCAGCTGAGTAATCCTCCGAGAGAAACACTGTGAGTCATGGCAAACTGCTTGTGGTTAACCTCCTGAGCTGGCAAAGACGGATAAGACGACGATAGGCTCAATAGAATGGCACAAAGAATGTAGGGATTAGGTAGTTAGAGTGAGGATTGGTGCTCCCTTAAATTTCCCTTTGACCGTGTGACGCGAGGAAGGATTTTGCCTGGCTGTGTATTAATCGATCTGAGAAAATCCTGCCTTTAAAGCCCAGCTATTCCACCTTGGTTCTAAATTTCGTGAAGTTCACGTTTCATTCACCTAACACCATCCACCTCATACATACATAAACATCTGACATTCCACCTCCTTCGTANGATATCTGACTTTGTTTGTTAATCTGCTTCATTCCTACCCTACTTGTTTCAATCGCGACCTAAGCGCTCACATTTGACTTGTTTGCGCGCAGCGTGAAGGTGAGCGTGCTATTTTTATCCAGACTAAACTTCTTCCGTTCAGATTTGTTGAATTAAGCTCACAGTGACACTTGGCTCTTTTTTTCAAGTTGTTTTGAGATCCCTTTGAGGTTTGTACAGATTTCATTTGCTTTTCCGATTGTTTATTAATGCAGAACCGTAGAAAATTGTTCAATCATTCGTTTTGTTGACGTTTCGGGATCCCCCATTCGGCCACGCCTTGCCGGTTGATCTATTCGGGTGGCACAGAGCGTGTGCAATGTTTTACTAGACTGGGTTTTGGAACAGGCGGGACGAGCTACAAAGGTTGATCTACTCTCATTGCGTATCAACGCATCAGTGAAAATCTGATCTGTTTATAGGTTTCCTGATAGGGGATATGGGCCCGGAGTTGCTGCAGTATTTCCCTCTACGGACAAAGGATCGCATATGGGGCAATCTCTCACGTTGCGAAAACTTCACTCGGTTGTTCTCCCGTTAGTATATCAACTCTGGCGGAGGTCAAAAACACTCTGGAATGCCCTTCTAACGACCGTGGTGGAGGAGAAGACAGATGCTACTTTCAAACGGCGTCTGAATGAGCACCTGAAGGGGCTAATGAGGAACGACCACATTTGATCGGACCTTCGACCCAGTGGTGATGGGGCTTAATCGGGCACCCTGCTCTCTGCCCCCAATACTAAAGAGTGAAAAATGAAGACTGGGATGGGTCTACACGGGTAACTTTCGCCAATCTCCCTTTTAGCTCGTCACGAAATAGCAGAAAAGCAGGCAAACGCAGAATCAGAACGTTTAGGTGCAAGTCTCGAACCCGAGTTCTACTTTGAGACTTCAAGCAACTGCCTGGAGGTGAGGCCAAAACTGAAAGGTCTCTGCAGTACCTCAGCCAAATCATCAAGGACCCTGACCGAGAGTGGTTTGAAATTTTGCTGTGGGAATTTAGAAACTTTTGGATTTGAGAAAAATGGAAGGAGGAGACAAATCGAGAGGCGAGACGTTACAAATCATATCTGAAACACGGTGGAGAGACTTCTAGCAGGCGAAAGTGGGAACTGAAACACCCACTTTGAACAATAACACGACGCACAACCACTGAAAGAGTTACAAAAAACAAGAAACTGCCGCCCTAAATAACCCTCACAAAATCTTCGTCATCTTACGTCTGATAAAAATCAGAAATGTTCTTTCCCAACCCGGTATCCCTTACTTGACTTTACCTAATGGCACAGCAGCTGGCACCCCCGCGTGTATCGCAGAAGCATTCAATTGGTTGTTCACTTCCTCCATGATCACCCACTCTGACAGTGGTCAATCGCCAAACGCTCCCTAACCTCACACACCTTGTCTAGTATGAAATTTTCTCTACACGATGTGAATACTGAGGTTCTGAAAGTAAAACCCGTCTTTAAGTCTTGCAGCGATGAAATCCCACCGGCGCTGTTACGTCTCGGTGGTCCCGACGTTGTCCTCTTATTTATGAATATCTTCAATCTTTCGCTGAAATATGATACCCTTCCATCTCAATAAAAAAATTCCGTCAATACCCCTCGCCATAAGAAACGTCTTCGTAATGACCCTTCTAACTTCCGTCCTATTCATCATACCCCAGTTATTTCGAGGTTCTTTGAGTGTCTTGTCAAATCGTAACTGTCTGATTGCCTGATATCCCTCAACCTTATTCATAACAGGCAACATGGCTTCTTCAAAAATAAATCTTGCAACACCTGCCAACCAGATTACCTTAAAACGATCACTTAAGCTGATGACACTCGAAAACTTATCATTGTTATTTTCTTAGATATGGCCAAGGCCTTTGATCGCGTCCCCCACTATCTCCTTTTTAATAAACTGGAAGCCTGTGGGCATACTAACCCAATTTTAAGTTGGTTTGCCTCCTATCTATCGCATCCCCAGTAAATGGTGAGCATCGATAGTCATAACTCCCAACATTCTCTGGGGTTATTCAAGGAAGCTTTTCTTGGTAGACTGAAACAAATGATGTCATCCACGATATCCCAGAGGAACTATACAGTCTCAAACAGTGGTTTTCTGCTTGGAAGATGGAGTTTTCTCCTAATAAATGCACCTTTATGACTATGCGGTGTGAGGTCTCTCNACTTTAGGCAGACTGAAACAAATGATGTCATCCCCCATATCCAAGAGGACTTACACAGTCTCGAACAGTGGTTTTCTGCTTGGAAGATGGAGTTTTCTCCTAATAAATGCACCTTTATGACTATGCGGTGTGAGGTCTCTCCGAATTCGTTCCTTCTTCATGACTCACCCATTATTCACAACCCATCCATCCGTGACCTTGGCCTGTATTACTTATCGCCCCTCAACTTCTCTGAGCATATCTCCTTCCAAGTAGCCAAGGTACGGAAAACTATCGGCTTTCTCACAAAGTCTCTTGTACTACCCGAGGCTAAACTCTTATCTTACCTATCCTTCGTAAGACCGTCTCTCGAATACTGTCCCATCATCTTCAAAACTATCCGTAAAACTGACAGATCAACGTTGGAAAAACTCCAACGCAAATTCACCAAACAATTACTAGGCTATTCGATCCAACTGAGTTACCAGGAACGTTGCGCCGTACTCAAATCCGAGCTCCTGAGGCTTCGGCGCATGAAACTTCTGCTGCTTCTTTCAACGGCTTATGCATCGCACAGCGCTTCCGTCTGATTTCCCACGCCTATCCACATTTACAAACTACTCTTTACGTCAAAATAACTCGTGCCTCAATATCCCAAAATACAGGGCAGCACTCAGATTTAAATTCTTTATCAATAAATATGTTCGATTATGGAACAGATTACCTACCCATTTAATCAGCTGTAACTCCCATATCGGATTCAAAGTATTACTTGGCTGCTACCTTAGTGTCGAAAACAGTAGCTGTATTCACGAATGAAGTTGAAACTCAAACTCACAAATGACTCAATCTATCCTCATCTATAGTAAACACCTTCAGTTTAAAACCTGTAGAAGTGGAATCAACATCCTATCAGTACACGGACTCAGCTTTGAAGCTGGATCTGTAGAACACAATCAACTTTGGTACATAATTTTATAAGTATTGTGATCCAACATTCTTTCCTTGATATCCATCTGATTGCGTCTTCGTCTGAGTCAATTGGCTCATTTCCGTGGCACATACTGACCCGATAGCGGTGTCCACTTTCTCAACCAAATTCATATCAGTACACGGATCCAGCTCCATTCTGGATCTGTAGAGTAAAACATATTTTGAAACATTCTTATTCCAGTTTTATGACCTAAGCACCTGCTCTGATTAGAATTTGTCGTTAGCTTCTTTTTATTTCTCTCCCCAATCCCTTCTCAGCTGGGTATTACCCCAAAACTGCCGATGTACGCCTTCCTATTCCAGATTCAGTTGGTTTGGACCTGACGAAGGCTTTGGGTCTACACCCGCAGTGGACAATTTGGCACGGGCAATAGTTGTTGGGCACGGCTGTATCCAGCGCTTTGACTACATGCGTCCGCATTCCGGACCAGGTTGAGGAACGCACCCCCTGCCTCACATACAAGGTGTTTTAGGGTTGGGTGCCTGTCGTGTAGTCAGTCCCAAATCAAAGCGACCAACGCCTTAATAACGTAAATAACCTAAATCAATCCATCTCTGATCGGAGCCCCTGAATCCATTGAAGAAGACCCCACAGAACTCACCTGTTTCACAACGTGAAGTGCATATATATATACTTTGACAGTTTCA
>UZAN01042317.1:0-21758 GCA_900618425.1 Echinostoma caproni
TCTTGCTATGCGATGATGATGATGGTGATACTGCTAAATCTAAACTCTTCTCGAATTGTGTCGGCAGTGATTTAGGCGCACATGTTGGAAGACCGAACGATTTAGACGCCTGCTTATGGGTTACTATACCCTACTCTCCTAGGTAACTGATAAATGCAACTGAATAACCCACTTTTCCGAGAATCCTCGGTTATTTCTCTCCGTCGTCAACTTTTCACACTACTGTCGATGAACAACAACAGGGTTGTCCAGTGCTGAACGTAAACCGACCTCGATTTACCACAGCGTTGATCTCCCGTGGATGTGTTCCAGTACTAAATTGCAGCCTACTTTAACTTTTATTCAATTATTTTCCGTGTATGGGCAAGGTAGCTTCTTGGTTGTCTCCGATGGTAGGTGTTCATGCGCTGCGAACTGCGGCAAGATCAGTTATTACGCCAGTCCCGCATTCCAGAATCCGACTGAGTACTTGAGCACTCCACATTAGATTTGAGTGTACTGACCCCCGTCTTATGCTATCCCGCCACCGGACACGGTGTTTACCATTCGGTCATAATGTCAGCGATAGGCTTTTTCTGTTGAATTGTGTTTCCGGTCGATGTAGGACGTAACCGAACCATTGAGACCAGCGTCGTTGGAGAAACAGGGATAGCATTTTTCTACTACACATTTTTAAGTGATGAACAGCAAATGGGGTGAATCCCATAGTAGCGAAGACCTACTATCTTGTGATGCAAACCGGCAACCTAAGCCCCAGGACCTGGAGTGGCGGATTGCCTAAGGCCCCACTAGGATAGGTGTGGTATTTTACCGGACGATAGCAACGATGTCTGCCAACAAAGTTAGTATATCTCTACGAGATTGACAGACATCGGAGTTTGAAACCAGGCTCAGCCGTTTAGTTCGGGCCACACATCAGTGGTACCAGTGGTCTAAGCTTTTCCGGTTTTCGTCTGATCCGATCTCAGCGGCCCCAAGTCGAAAAATCCCACTGGTTTAGACGTATTCTTGTATCACGTGCAATAATAAAGCGACTGAGCAGAATAGCCATCGATTATCCGAATACTCCTGTAGTTCGCGCAGATGATTCTGTCGCCCTTCTTGGTTATAGGAAGTCGAACGTATGTCACCCAATCTTTGTTAGTGATTTCAGTATTACAGATGCAACGGAATATTGTTCGTGGGTTAGTAGACAGACTTTGTTGCTTTCAGATACAATGCAGTCTTTATTGAAGGAATCCTATTTTTCATCTTTCATTGTGGCGACTGCGAATTCTGATCTTTTCGGTGGGTTACGGCCGATTTCATATTGATTGAAATCGTCTGGTGGTACATTGTAGCTGCTTTGGGAGGCAGAGTGATCGAGCAGTTAGCCAAGGTGCTCGACTGATCTTTGAAGTTTTTTCGTTCCCGATGTGAAATGGTTGATGTGGTCACGCAATAATGAATATGAAGAAAGAAGAAACTTCTTTCTTGAAGCGGAGCGCATTATTCCAAACAGCTTAGCAAAGACTCGAACAGCTGTTGTTTTTCGTTCCCACTATAAATTCAGACCAATTGCGTTCACCCCAAGCGTTTAGCTTCGTATTGAAATTCGGTGAGTTCTGGAGTCTCGCATCCTTAGCTTCAGAGAACCACTGCTTTTTGTGTCGAGATGTTTTACCCAGTTGTCCATCGCCTGCTCGAAAACATTCACCCTACCTTGTGGGTGGGATTTCTGTCGTCTTGGTAGGTGAATCTTGAGATGGGCACAGATTAGTTTCTGTTCAGCGCCATTTGCGTTTTCCGTTACGGTTCGGATTCTTGATAATGTCCGGCCCCTACCGGGGACTCCGCAGTGCGGTCAAGAGAATGTGTAGACAATATGATTATGAGGTCCAATAGACGTGTTATGATGCACTGGGTTTTGAACAGCTCATCTTCAGTCATAATCAGATTGTCGACAATGACTTTACTGTTTATGGGCTTTTGCTTTGCTGAATCCGTATCAGCTTACTTCTTGTCCTCTGTTATAAATATTTTTAAAATAACTTTTTTTAGCAAGGTTGCTATATTTACTATGCTTGGACTCTGTCACATAGTAACTTAGCTTTCATTGAAGATTCAATCTTCATCATGGTCTTTTTGACCTACACGCATTTACCCGTGCTCTTGAACTGGATTGTTCCCAGCCTGCGGTCGTTCGATCATTGCCGTTACAGGTACGGATGAAAAGTCGATTCCCCTCTAGTCCAAATGGTACCAGTTCATCAGCCCAAGGTCACAAGTATACCGTCCTACTTTGTTTATGTTTATTTTGTGGTTCTGGTTTGGAGTCATTTTGTAAAGAAAATGCAAAACACTAGGTGTATGGATATGAATATCAAATATTTAGTGTACTGCTTACATCAACCGTTTTAAGGTTAGGCTTATGCTACAAAGGATGAGATCGGTTACCAAAAAAGCTCATTATCTTTTCTTGGGTGGAGGGGGGAGGCGACTCCTCGAACAAGTTGACTAGCAGAAACATGACAAGTCGATTAATGACCTATAATCCTCCTCGCCTAGAAGATGAAAGCAAGCAGAACTTTGATAGACATTGGTGTTCGCATTCTGGATACAATAGGAGTGGGGACCCCCTTCCAAACCTGGCCGGACGAAGTTATTGTAGGGTTGGGCAGTAATCATTATGTATTTGCCTGTCACAGGTTCTTTTTCATGGCGTTACTGTGCTTTCGTCTAGAATAAGAACATATATACTGGAAGTAACTGCACAAGAATTCCTTAACATTTCTCGACTTACTGCAGACTGCTCGTTCTGGTGAACATAATACGGTAGGTTTGTCCCATTGCTGGTACCAGGTAGTGACGCATCGTGCCCAGATCACGTGGTTCCCTTTTCTTTCCGTACACGTTTCCTTTGTACAAACCGAGTTGAGCGATCACATTTTAACTTTGCCACGATAGCTCAAATGTAACTTGGCTTTCCCAACTCTTCATTTTATCTCTATCGCAGAGACAAGCACTGGGTATGAATCAAACCAAAGTTACGTTTAAAACCTTCCTGGCGTGGAAAAAGCGCAAGGTATGTCTGCACTTTTCTATTTTATCTTTGTGTCTCTTTTGTCTGTTGAAATAATTGTTGACCATATTTGGTATTTTCCGTGTATTTTTAGCGTGTGGAAAAGATGGAAGCTGGTATTTCGGCCAAAGCCAAACGAGAAGCTGATTTCAAGCAGGGACGCACAGCCGGAGTAAGTTTCGTTGATGTCCGTTTTTATCTGTGATATATATATTTATATATCGAGTTTCAGCGTTTAAATCCAAACCGGGGCTCCTCAATCGTTAATAAAGTGAATGAGCGTATAAGATCTTCTATCCATGTGCAGTTGTGCTGTCTGTGTTCGTCGAACCACCAAGTGTCACTAGTCTTGCGAGCCTGACTTAATGTTTGTCTGTATCAACATGCCTAGGGAACAAATTGGTTGAGTTTGGATCTCCAAGGTTTGGATTTCTCCTCTCTTCTTAGCCAGCTCCACTACTATCACTTTATCGATCACGATCTCCTGGCCTGTCTATGTACAGCGGTTCTGGTTTTGGACTTTGGGTCAGCGCGTCCAAGGGTAAGCAGTTCTCTCACACCGTCCCACCGCCTAGCAGGTCAAGTTTTGGCTAGCCGAAGGCTCCGGTTTTGAACTCCCCAAGAAAATTCACCTGCCTTGGCTTGGGAAACCTGACAGTAGTCCGCCCACAAGCAAATCATAGAACGTTTCCTTTTTCATAAAGATTAGTATACCGTGATTTGTTTGGCACATAGGCTGAACGCAGACTTGTGTGAAATAAAAAACACAGGGCAGGCCCTCATTCGTATTCAAGAGTACGAAGTTGTTTGTCTGTCCTATTCAGATAATGACGGATACATCTTAGGCCCGGGATTGCGTATTCCACGCTCAACTATTTGTTTCGGTTCCACTCGATGGGTTCTGCTGGGAAGACATGTTCAACTGGTTGCTGCCCATTTGTGAGCTACTTTGGTTCCTATTAAACGGAGCGTGCGTTCGGTGGTTTCAGATATACTGCGTATGCATGGTAGAGTTACCCCAAACTCCTGATTTGCACGTTGGTGAAACGCCCTCGTTTATGCGTTTGAAGTGAATAATTGCAACAGTTAATTTCACCACTGTGCTCTTAGCTCCCGCCTGCTGCAGTGCGTGTTCGCTTGATTGAAAAGAGTTCAAACACAACTTTTCAAGTTGTTCTTGCAGTTAAGAATACCTGCCGTGGTCGCTCCTCAACAGACCGTGGTCACTATTTTCTTGCTTGACTACCTCAAAATAATGATGTTAAACAGGACAGCTGTGAAGCTGATTCCTGGTACCAGTTCGTTGAAAGTTTGGTGGAACTGTTTTAATTTATGTGTTCTGAGTCTAACGAATGTGTCGCCTACATGTATTCACTGACCAGGGTGCAGGGTTTTAGAGGTCTTACCATCCAATGCCTCATGACAGCGTCCGTAGATATAGGCCAGTGAGGGTTCCTCTTATCTGCTAATACGCCTTTTTGCCAAATTGACTTTCAATACTTCAAGTCAAGTCAAGTGTTTGCTTTATGCACCAACTAATAGGACCGTTTTTTGTTTTCATATTCCTACCGTTTTTAAACACTCCTTATACTTTATAACCATTGCTTTCGGCATTTCTGGGAGCCATGACGTCGCGTCTAAGGTGATCATTGATTCTTCTACTCCCCTAGTCTACCTTTGGGTTTGTTTGAGGAATAATCTTTGTGATTTCATATGAGGACTGGACTTGGCAGGTGGCAAGGTATTTTCTGAGGTTATATGCAGTTCGGGGCTCAACAGTCGGTTGTAGTAATCATTAGAAATTCGGGCACCTTTGGCGGAACACTGGAATGCCTATCTTTGATGGAATGTGAGGATGTGCATGCTCATATTGTCTATTTTAAATACTATATTTTTCATTATTCTTCAGATTAGTGGACGTGAAATGTTCGAATTCAATCCGAATCTTGTCACCGAGTCCGGCGAAGTGGACGAAGATGGTGAGGGTGATGTTGTTTACGCTCGTACGACTGAAGCGGAAGAGGACGAGGTAAGTTTTTGTTGCATGTGACTCACCATATATATATCGTGTACTGTATTGATCAGATATTCCTTCTACATAAATATTTGTCTCAGTTTGAGCCGCTACGTTGTGACCAATCAACTTGGGTATATGTTCACATGCTATTTATCGTACACATAAATTGCCTTCATCAGTGAGTCGTAGCAGCCGGCTTCTTCTTGTGTTCATTAAACGAACTAGCCACTTGTTTCTATAATACAAAAAACCCACGGTTGCTGTCCATTTCACACTGGATTGGGTCCGAATGCACTGTGATAAACGGATCGTGCTTACAGGAATAAAATCCATTTGTGAGATGGTGAAACGGAATCCAAGAGCTGTCATGATTTCTCTTTTTACAATGTTGTCACCTTGCCAATTTCAGACTGGGGATTTAATAACAATAGTAATGAGAAAATTGGGTTGTAAAGCGGGACCCTCTTAGTAGGCTGCTGTTGTTTCCTGACAATGTTTTTCTACTCGTCTTACATAAACGGGACATTCTCCTCCTTGCGTTCAGACTAAAGCTCGTGACTTCATCATCATCATTCAGTAGAGTTAACTTTAGTGCAATATATTTCCGAAGTCACCTTATTAGGCTGGATTCCCTCGGAATTTTCGAATATCTATATCTCCCCCCTTACTGAAGGTGGCGGTTTATAAGTGTTAGTTAATTAATAGTTAAACGCCTGGTTATCCTGGTCATTGCAAAAGCGCCACTCGAAGGGTTTCAGTATACGCTGAATCTCTGCGGTTCAATGTCGACTTTGGCTTGCTCATCATTTGGCTTCGCCGTCGCACGCTCACGCACACTCGCACATTGTGGATAGTAGACACAGCTTCTCGGTCATTGTCCGTTATTTATTCTCAAGTTACGGTTGGTAATAGTTTTTTTAAATCTCTATCCCTCCGCTGCCCCGCAGTATACTGGTCCATTGCGTGAGATTGATGCGAACACATTCCTGCTGACAGAAGAGGATGCTGATGATGATGAAACTATTGTAAATGGAGGTGCGTTCCACAAATTTCTTGATTATGATTGTGCTTTCATTTTTCGTACACTGGTACTGTCGATCTTCTGTTGTGCCTGTTTTCGACATCGAAAGGATGACCGACACGCTTTATCATGTTCACCACTCATTATGCGTTTATCGCCTTACTCTCATATAGTCGGATCGATTAACGTCAAACTGCTGCTGATCAGGTGTTATGCAATCCACGATAATGATGGCATCCAAAAACCCCGTTATCGTTGTTGGATCGCTGATCCACATTGTCAATTCCTACATTATCGTGGCTTGATCAAGAACACAAAGCAGAATGTACGATCAAACAGAACAAAGATTTACTAGAGAAGCACTGACTTAACAATGGTTATTCTCTATTGCGTTCACTATCGTAGCTCCAGCAGTGTAAACTTGAAATGCTGAAAAATGAATAAGCCACGTCAAAGCTTTATTATGGGAAATATAAGTGGTTACCGTAAGTGGTCCCGTAGGGTTTTTAGCACAACTGAATCGATTAGACGGGGACGAGGAATGTCACAAAGTTTCACTGTGTCGAAATTTAGGGTGGAATAAGGATTCATCCAATCTCTACTTGAAAGAATCAACTGTGGGCGCAGAAAAAATGTGCGTTGGTAGAGAATTTCAAGTACTAAAAATATGAAGGTAACGGAATGATTCCGGTATACTAGTCGACATTTTTGGATCACCATCTAGCATGAATACCTCTTGAGTTAAATGTTTGCGGGAACGGTGAACAATGAACTTGCTGGCCATCCTTTGTGGACATTCCAAAATTTGACGATCACACTCACTCACGTACTCAGTGTGGGATCGATTTTACGTTGATAAGAAACGTGGGAACAATGCAGGTGCAAATTCGCCAAAGACTCGTTCTAGCAAACCGACATATCTTACAACTGCGGCTGACTCCCTGGAGCCGTTCATAGCACAGCTTAGGTCGTCTTAAACGATGATACCAAGGGGCATATGGAATTTGTCGATTTCCGAGGAAGTACGGAAACCGAAGTTTGTGGTGAATCCATTTACTTCAGTGTCATTTTCGATCGACTATTGATAGGCTACTCTATTTGTTCCTTGAAGTACCAGTGAATCCTCGGGTTTTGTCACAGCATTCCAAACTTTTGCGTCCTCTGCAAAAAATAACGTTTTTGGCCCCCAGAACATCCGTCAGATCGTTTATGAAAACTAGAAAACGTTGAGGATCCCATTAAACTACACGAACTATGTGGTTGGACCAGCTATTGACCCAGACACCCAAACCTCCGTGGTGCTTTGTTCACACGAACCAGTGTCTTCCAAAGTCGATGTATGCTACGTCCGCTGCATCACCATGATCAGAAACGTTTGTCCATTCTTTTCGGGGCAGAAGCAAGTTAGTGATGCCCAATCAGTTACTCCGAAAACCATATCGCAATGAGGATTACATGTTGCTATTTTTCAATTGACTCATCTCATTGTCCGCCACAGTGGATTCCATAACTTTAGACCATACTGAAGGACAATGTCGAGCACCGTTTAGCCGGGTCATTACAAAAGTCGTCTCTATGTTTACGTAAAACTATCCTTCGTGCCCATATTTTTGGAAGCACAGTAGTGTCAGATATACGCTGGGCTGTACCTTTCGCAATTCAAGTTATCCGAAAATTATTTCAAGATATCTGAGCATCATTTCAAGCCGCCTCGTCGCCGCTGACAAGCCTCCCAGCGATGCCTGGATGACCAACCTGCAGCACAGATTTCTCTACCTCCAGTTGGAGCGCGAGGAGACGATTGTGAGACCTGCCTCCGTCACACACGCCCCAATTCCCGTCACATACGTATTGGATGTTTATCGTGCTAGTACGCGTCTCAGTATGTGTTTGTGTGTGTTCGTCCCTCTCGCCCCTGAAAAGTCATATCGGGCCATGCTCCGCTGATAACAATCTATCATATGCGATCAAGGCATGAGCCATCGCTTACCTCCGTAGCATGATACTGCAATCGAATAGAATTCATAAGCGACACCTCAAACGGTTGCAATATGATACCAATCGATCACGTTAGATCGATATGCGTATCAATGTTGATCAGATTAACATTCATTTTGTTCGACACTTTAAGGCTATCTTATATCCCTGTGATACCACGACAAAAAGCACCTTCAAGTACTGAACAATTTAAATGATCATTTTGACCATATATCCGGAACGGAATAAGATATCTCTATCAAACAAGGTGTAATGAAAATAACTTGACGAGGGCTATCGAAATATAGAATAAATTTCATGACAGTTATGGAGTTTTATAAGAAATTTCAAGTTCAAAAATTGGAATGTTTTCTCAAAAATGCACTTTTTTGAGNTGAGTACGGGCTCAGAATTTGATGCCGTTTATCGCTAAAATCGTGTAGTCCTACTAAAACATCAGTTAAAGTAGGCTGGAAGGTAAAAAGAATCTGTGCTGCGTGGTGGTCATCTATACATCGCTGGGAGACCTGTACAATACATGGAGCTGTCAGCACTGATGAGGTTAACGAAACATCTCAAATGATGCTTGGGCAACTTGAAATGATATCCGGACAACTTGAATTGTAAAAGGTATAGTTCACCTAATGACAGAGCTATGGTATTTGCCAGGGTGACAAACGTTTGAGGATAGATTTACTATCCCTGGAGATGAGTTTCGTTTCAAACGCATCAGTTTCCATACTATGCTTTCTGGTGGAAAACAATTCTAGTTAGTGTTCTGGTAGTGTTCTCCAGTAGCTGAGACAGTCGCAGCGCGGGTGGCACATGCTGTAAATACAGGAGCCTCTTGCCGTCTTAACATTTCAACTTGATAACTGCGAATAGGATGAGCACGCAAGTTTGTACTTAACGCGTAAGACAAATACCGAAGGTTGTTGTGGATCACTAAAGAAAGTGAGTAAACTCCGTCCAAAATTAAAATGCGAGAAAATATAAAATTTAACATTCGACCTCTGTAAACCTCCACCGCTTCATGTGTAACCACTTTGGATTAATGGAAAGCTTGCGGCATTTGTGAGGTTTGTTTGTACTGAACTTCTGCGACTGCTATTTCAGTTCCTCCGGGTGACCACTTTTCTAGGTGTTGCATCTCATTTCTCATCTCACATTTTGTGTTGCATGACGTACCGATCAAAGTTTGTTTCTTTGTGCATTCCGCTCTCATTTGCACCATTGTAGAGCATCAAACACTCCTGATGAGTGCGAGTGCCATTCCCGGTCTGAGCAAATCCCTGAAGAATGACAAAGATCCCGGTAAGTAATGAACGATTTAAGCCCCCTGCCTTCAGTCCGATCAACTGAGCGTGCGTTACGGGTTATGTGGTTCGCTACTCCAAGCCCCGGGGATTAGGCTACCGGTTTCCATCTCTCTACAGCAAGTCCTCGTGACTATGGGGTTTTCCCTGTCTGCTGTTCATCACACGAAAGTGTGTAATAAAAAAGTTAACCCTAGTTAATTATAACTTGCCCAGTTTCTTTTATGCAGCCATCGGCTTCGCACATGGTTGTGTAGTGAAAATAACCGTATTACCGGGTACACTACTCATTTCGTTTTCAGTAGTTTAATATTGAGGGATAAGTTTCATTCGGTTCGGAAGTCCACCTTTTTGACGTTTTCTGATGTTTCCAGAATATGTTTTTCTATACCCCTCCGTGTAAAGTTTATCGCTGTCTTCATGTTTTGCACTGATAGTTATATCGGTGTTGGGTGTCTAGTGCAATGGCTAAAGGAGTAAATATTTAAGATCGTCTCATAGTTACAAGATCGTCTGCCACACCTTTTCGATTTATTCCCTTGAGGCTTTTTATTATTTGTCCGTCATTTCGCAACTAAAACTTAGCTGTGTACAGGTCATACATTAGTTGTGTTAAATTTACTACAATGAATGAAAAATTAGGACGTATTATCTGGTTGACAACCAGAAGGATTCTACTGTTTTCACTTATACATTCTTCTGTACGATGGACTCTAGGAATGCGTTAAGCCCCCGCACAACATTAGAGTTATCATTACATTCAACCTTACTAACCTCTCTCTGTCTCACTCTCCATCGGTACAGGGCTCATTGCAGTGGACGAGGAACTTTTTGATGAAGCCGACCTAGATGATTTGGAGAACGAGTTGGACGAATTGGAAATTGAACAGTAATCCATCGGTCCGATTGCATTGTATCGGCAAATGCGTGTGCGTGACCCGACGTGCTTTCACCCACTGACACTCTCACCCCTTATCCTTCTATATTCGTGTGTGTTTCGTCCCTTCCGTAGTCTACCTAGGTTTCTCTTTCTCACATTGTTCTCACTCTTTTATCCCCAAACCAGAGTTTTGTTTCGTGCTTTCTGTGCCTTTCCTCTTCTCGATAAACACTATCAGATCCCACGAAGTCTACCATTTCGATTTTTTGTATCCTTCCTTCCGCCCCCTCTCACTCGGTTTCCTCTTTATGTGTATATGTTTGCGCCCGTGCAGTTTACCCTAACTGCCTGATTGTTGCTGAAACCAGACTGCTCCATGATCCTAATATTACCATCACCCCCTTACGCTTAAACTGGGACAGCCATCCTGGGTGGTGTTGATCCGTTCTTGGTTCACCCAGATGGTGTCTTGCAGACCGGTTTTTTTCGCGTCTGTCGACGATGGTCGTCGTTTGTACCTTTCCTGTTTTAGAACCGTGAAGAGCCTGTCGGACTCACTTTTTGTGTCACAGAGAATAAAAAAATGCTGCGAAGTTCGAGCAGAGCAACGGGGAAAAACTAGTTCGTTTTGTTTTGTTCATGTTCTCGGCGATCTAGCTTTGTACTCTCCGTTCGAATGAATCAGTACTTGGACCGTACGTATCTGCGTTTCTTGTTTGAACGACAAATGGAATAGATATCGTGTTCTTTCATTTTCTTGCTATATTAGTGTGAGACGTTTGTTGCCCAGCACAAATCCCTGAGGCGTAGTAAACGTGCTCGCTACATTCATATGCCAAACCAGAGTTGCTTTACCTAAGCCGAGACAAGCGGGGTTGATGTAGCTATTCGGTGTGATTGTAGTTTCGCTATCATTGTGCCAAAATCGTGCCTTACAAATCAAATATAGGCTTCCGCCTATAAGCCCCCGGTGAACTTGAGGTTTCCGATCGCACTTCATTTTGCTCAGACCCGATCGTAAGAGCGGGTCAGCAACTAGGTATGACGTCTCCTATTTTGCTGAAGCATTGATCTTTACAACAAAAGTAAAGTGACTGAATTAAATCCTCCACGACTCTTATATAGCACTTTCATCACGTTTGGGATGTTTACAACCGAGCCATAACCCTAGAAGCTAGTCCCAAGGTGTACGTGGTTTGATGTCTCCGTTAAGCCCGTTAGGGTGAGTTATACTGTGTCGGGTGCAGGCAACTTTTTTTGCACGTTGTGGAAATATAGGTGATAATTAGTTGGATCGCGAATGCTTTGTCGTATTCGGATTGCGAATATCCCAGGGTTGATAAGCCGGCGATAACGGTGGGTTTGACGTTGAACCATTAGCAATTCTTATCATCTGGTACCAAGCCTGACTCAAACAGTACACTGTTTTGCATTCACAAATGAACTCTGCTCATCAGAAGGGGATAGATAAATTTTCTGAGGATAATAAACCGCTCATAAAAGTGCACCCTCATAACTATCATCAGTTTATTAGCGCTGCAACATGTCATATCTACCCCAGCCGGGGCTTAATTATTACGGGTTTTGTCCGTAGCTTCTTGGGAAACGGTGTTCTAAAGCGGGTCTTTTGTGAACAGTGTTTATTATCCTCGACCTGTTAATATATCCACATCTCAAAAACAGAGTGGATATACAAACGGTAAGTATATACCTTTTGATTTATTTCAGGGCTTGTGAATACAAAACAATGTACCGTTTGAGTTACACTTGAGGTTTTTGCTCCCAGGAGTATCGCATATTATACGGAAACACTGAAGCTGTACGGGATGTGTCAAATGGCTTGACGATACGAGCACGTCGGTTAAACCGTCTCCATTCAACATGTGTTGCAGCATGCAACCCGCACAACTTATTTCTCAACCAAGCTTTGCAACATCAACATTTGTAGAAAATTTTTTTCAACATCCGTTTACTTCACAATATTCCGATACTTTTTGATTTGACTCACCTACTGCAGCGTGACTGAAGTTTGTTCGTCGAGGCGTAAGGATTGCGGGTTTTGGCCAAAGCTTGATGGGAAAAGGTGTATTTCGAGCCATGTGTGAAAATGCTTGGACTAGGTGCACTATAGAATCAAAGATTTCTTCCCCTAATCACCTGCATCCTCTAGCTCGCTGTGTTTTCGTCGTTTGCTTTATCTGAATTGAGTTTGACGGCTCCCCCATTGAATTTTGCTTCAACTTCTGTTGCTGTATAGCTATGGTAATAAAACCGAAGCAATTCACGGTTTACACGAACTGGTTACGATTTTCACACCTTTCTTAGTGCATCCTAAGCATCACAATTTACAACGGTGAGCCCACCCCCCCCCCTAGNNTACTGTCTACCACATGTTCAGATCGTTTGTTGTTGCCCCGGTTATCTCAGAACTCAAACAACGCAAGTCTTCACGACTCTTTTACACACAACAGTCTCAAACAAAGCAAAAACCAAAAATTGATTTTACTGTTGTGATGAGACTTGTTACAAACAGACGTCGGCCACAGGTCTCTTAAAAACAACTCATTCGAAATTTATCCTCCTTGGTTTATTGGTCACCTCTAATTGATCGTTTGTCGTCTTGTTCCTATACTACGTGTGTGTGACTACCGCCTCCGTCTGAAAACGGTATACAGAAGCGCAAAGGAAGATCAAAGTAGCTTCCTCCATGCTTGTAGCTTAGATTTATCCTCATTCAGCTGTTCGATATTTCTCACACACCTAATCTGCTTACTTATCTGGAGAGACCTCATCACATTTCTCTCTAATGACGATTTGACATCTCGGACTGTGCAGTTCGAAGCGCAGCTTCCAGAACGGTTTGTTGTGTGACAGAAAGGTCGGTAAACCTCGGTCATGCTATCCAATACAAGGCAGCTTCATTGCAAAACGCGTTCTCTTTCTGTCTAGTTCACTGGTGTCTCACGTTGTTACCACCGGACCAAAAACCAGATAAGTGTATGTGAATAGCTGTTATAAATTTCACTCACATCGCGTTTACACAAGAGTTGCCAGCTGGAGTGAAATGGCTAGTCGTTTCATCGTTGATGTGCCTCGTCTACGTGGCGTACGGTGAGAGGCATCGTTCATATAAATTACTCGGCCGTGGTCAAGCCATGTATTTTACCCTCGCATCTTCTCACACGTTTTATGTGTTCAAATTCCACCAATACCGACGACCACCTTTCTGTGGTGATCCAGGCCTACAAGATGACGTCTACCCTGGAGTGGCGCGTCACAGTTTTCGGACACATGCGATCAATCAGATTTGAAAGGTGACGTCAGTGACTCGCATACGGCTTCTGACTACACGAAATGGGTAGGTTGTGCCAGCCAATCCGCGACAGTGCACACAGAAGCAGAATTATGCAAGCAATGCTGCAATGCGATTAGTGGAAGCCTAGATAACCAATGATCTTCTTTCGTACATATTTAATCGCCTTCATTTCTTCCAATAAAGGAAATACGAACTACCATTCTTGTGACCTTTTCCGTGGGTCTCAGTTACGTGGGATATTGCGTGTCAGTGCCATTTCGGTCCAATGCTTCCGTAATCCAGTCCGTGATAGCTGATCCTTGATTCGTGTCCTGTGATTCCTATTGCGTGGTTCGTGTTCCGAATTCCGTACGTATTACTACTACGATCATTGCACTTTCCCAGTTCATTCTATTTCGCGGCCGCTTTTTATTTGGCCCCTTTTTATTTTTTAAATCTGGTTGCCCGCACTGGCCCAGGTAGGAAGTGAAAGAGTTATCATTCTTGATCTAGTTGATTATGCACACTGATGGTGATGAATTCACACAAGAAAGTTTCGCTCAATTAGTAATGTGCCCTGCATTTTGTGAGGGCAGTGAAGAACTTAATTTAATCATCCAACGGAATTCGTCTTATAAAGTCTTGGGTAACTTATTTCAAAGGCCTGCAAGCTGTGTAAACCTTTTTATAATAATAATCTTCGGTGGTCGACACATTCAGAACTGTGTGGGAAAATTTCGGTGCCTCTCCTTTCAGCTTCAAAAGCTCAAACAATTTCGCACTCCCCAACAAATTTTGTTCTCCCTATTTTACTTTACTGCTCCCCCTGTAGTTTTTCGCGGTCTATTAAAACAAGACTTGAAAACTCTCTGTCATGGATTGGTGATAATAAGCCGGGCATCTTTAATTTCTGCCGAGTCATTAATCACAAAATTTATTAATGGTCATATGAAGTCTTGCGTGACCTTTGCCAATAAGATTCTAAATGACCTCTCTCATCCTTTGCATTTTGACTTGTCTTCTTGTCGCTCTCACTCGTTCCTCTTATTGGTACCTACCCTCTCGAATAAACATTTATAAAAACTCCACTCTACCGTATCTGGCTCGCATCTTGACCAACAAGGAACGAGTTATAAATGAATTATACCAATCTTCAATTGAATGAATCAAAATTTGGAGACCTTTTATCTACACAGAACTCTATTGGATTTGTCTATACTTCTATATTTTCTCCGGTGTGATGACCAGTGTACAATTTTAACTGAAATGTAGGCATATCTCAGTTTGCAAAAGTTATACAAATACAAATTATTCAGTTGGGTGCATTCATTGACCACATTGAGATTCGAACTCCGTGCTGTTCGTAGCTTAATCACCCTGGGGACGAATGAAATTCGGCGTACTGTACGTCAGTATGCACCCCCAAGGAAATGAGTAGTATCACTAGCCAAACTGCCAGGGCAGTAAATTTTATTGGTCTTATGGGTCGCTGGCCAACGCGAGTCTGGTACTCTGTTATTCAAACAGCATTGGTTATTGCTTTTCTGTAGTTCAAAGAGATGGCCATTCCGAGTATGTTAATAATCACATTTTACTTTGATATATTCCACAGAAAAGCTGTTCGCTGTTGGTCATTTACTCCCAGGTTGCGAGGAAAAATTCTTTTTGTATTTTCAAACATCTAAAAGACATTTGTCAAATGCTGTCGCACAATGCAAAAACTTTCACCCTGTTTTTCGCCAATATAGTTTTTCTCCATATACGCTAACTGAATCACATGACGCACACGGAATAGTACTGTACTACTTTCTTCACTGTATATTCGATCGATAATTCGATTCAAGTCTCAGTGGGTAGTAAGTGGCAAGTAGTTCTTCTCTCTGTTGCGTGTGGAATGGTAATTGGTGGTTCATTCAATTAGAAAATTTTCACAATCATTCCCCGGGGTGGTCTTGAGGATAGCGTCCATAATAGCGTGAACACTGACCGGGCGCAGAACTGACGATGGAGTGAATTCGTATTGATACAATCTCGTCAATTTTCGGGATACACCATATACACAGTTGAATGTTTTTGCATATTTCCGGAACGTGACATACGGTTCTCGAAGATCACCCCAGCGTCCTAGTCAAAGNNNNTAAATCACTCCAAAGGTGATCAATTTAAAATAGTTTAGTGTGGATTTGGACCTGTTCTGATTATCTGGTTTTACTGTTTGTCGCACACTGGTTCTGTCGAATTACAACAAGTGGTTTTTGAAGTTTATCAGGTTAGGTGAATCAAATCGAGCGATCACTTTGTACACCTGGATGCCTTGAGTCAGAATCCCACCACTAACGTCCATCTTCCCCATTTCTGTATCTCTCCAGACGAACTTTGTATGGCCGTGGGCCTCTTCGTGAAAGTCGGCTGTGCATTTGTACACTCAGCACATAAAAAGGGAAGTTAAGACCTTTGTAGCAATTTTATGTTTGAATTAAAGATATCGACTATAATCAGGTAGTGTCTCGGACGTATGCTTGCATGTAAGAATTCGCTATAATGATGGGTAAGTTGAATGAATCCGCTTTAAAACACGTGCAGTAGTCTCCTCCGCGAGCGAATTCAATATATATTTCATAATAAGTAGTACATGATTGACTAGATAAAATTTCCCTGGAAGCACACGATCGGTTTAGCGGTTCTTGCCGCTCATCAGACATGCGTATCCGGTAATTTTTTGTCAGTTCATTCAAATAATTGTACCCAGGAAGTGTATTTTTCTCACGATTACCTGGCTACAAGTCTAAGGCCAGACTCCGTGCCCAACTTAGTATGGTACAATAATCTATAAAAAATAAAAATGTTCCATTTATTCAAAATCGGGAATCAAGCAGGTCCACATGACAGTTTTCATTTTGCCGATTATTACCGACAAATAAAAACCACCTCGCAAAAATTGTTCTGGAGGACCAAACTCACAGTAGGTTCACGCATTTTTCAAGTGTATTTTTGGCAAAACGTTCCAGTTCCTACTGACATCACCATTGTATAGAAGATAGTAAAGGTGCTTGATAAGTATCATTTTTGCTACCGTTACGCACAGTGCCAAAACAACATTAACTTAGAAACACTGTCTAGCATTTTCAATCGGTACGAATCGTTGATCTAACAGAAGATGGAACCCGGACAACCCGGACATCATCATCATCATCATCGTACAGCGAAATACAGAGAAGCGAACATCACTGATCCCTGTCAAACTCACAATACATATGCATTGGGGTTAGTTTCCACCAGTCATATTGCATCACATCTTGCGTCATACTGCTCTTCTCTGCATTGTATCTGGTTGGCTGGAACGGTCCACCAATGCCGTGTATCTGGAGGCTGTGCACGTGCTACTGGCGTCAGCGCTCAAGGTCGATTGACTACCAATGTCCGGAAACCGTACCGCGCTGCTCCAGGGCAGGTGTAATCTCGTAGATCCGAATCACCACAGAAAGGTAGCATCAGAGTTTAGAGCGGTCGACTGAGTCGAAGGCCGCTTCCAGATCCAGGAAGACAGAAATGGTGGGTCTACGAAAGGAGTATGTGTCCTAGCATTAGACGACGAAGGAAGATGTGATCGATACAACCTCGTTCAGGTCTGAAACCAGCCTGGTTATCACGCGTACACCGTTCACGTGCGAAAGACAATCGATGGAGTATAACACCAAGGCGAAGTTTAGAGACGATATTGATTAAACTAATTCCTCTGTGGTTTTCACAAGAAGATCTATCACCTTTCTTGTAAATCGGTATGATCACCAATTCACGCCATTCAGCTGGAACCTGTTCCCTCTCCAGCGCTGAGCCCAAGAGTTTCGTTAATTCCGAAACCGTGGCTGAACCTCCGTCCTTAAAAACCGATGGGGACAACCCGTCGGGGCCGAAAGCCTTATGCCGTTTGAGATAACTTATTCCCCGGGTAACTTCCATTTCAGGTAGAGGGCTGATCTCGACTGACAGAATTTGCGCAGTCGAAGCGGGTAGTGAGAGGTCTTGTGTCGAAGGGGACCAGCTGAACTGTCCACAAAAATGTTCAATCCAACTTTCAAGAAGGCGTTCCTGAATGTGAATCAGTCTGCTGTCAGACAACTTAATTACCTCACGTATACCTGCTTTCCTTGGTCCTGTACTCGTAATTAAACGAAAAAGTTTGCGACTGTTACCGATAGCCGCAGCCTTCTTGATCTATCTACACTTCCCTACCCACCACCTCTCGCGGTCAATCCTCAGACTCTTGGTGATCTCGCATTTAAGGGATTTGCGCTCTTTGTCGTATTTTGAATCCCGAAGGAATGGCTTTGCGAGCGTTCAGCAGGGCAACCGAGGTTGGGGAGATCAATTCGTTTTTATTTGATCGTGCGCCGGAACTTGCCATTGTTTTGATCGAAGTTTGGATTTCTTCCTCGATTGTGGTCCAGTGTTCACCAAATCCTCCAACTGATGGTTGATTAGAGGGCTGATCTGATGGTACCGCTTCGAAGACGGATTTGCAACCGTCAGCGATACTGCATTGTGAGTATCCGTTTTTGCGGGCTTTTCTGTGGTTGTTTATCAGGCGTAGGGAGAATCTCCCTTGTAGCAGA
Organism: Echinostoma caproni; assembly: GCA_900618425.1. Lineage (NCBI taxonomy): Eukaryota > Metazoa > Platyhelminthes > Trematoda > Plagiorchiida > Echinostomatidae > Echinostoma > Echinostoma caproni. The sequence goes on from UZAN01042317.1 coordinate 18,181, forward strand.
TCATGGTCCATTTTCACGGTTGTTGACCAGTAGGAGTGGCAGTCCTCAATGGATCCTCACCATTGGTGGCTGATGGTGATGTGGTTGATTTGAGTCCAGCGCTGTGAAGAAGTTGGCGATTTCCATGTAAGTCGGTGTCGTTTCTTGTGCGAGAAGTTGGTGCTTGACGGAAACAGTTCGTGGTGAGCGCAAAGTTGGAGTTGGCGTTCTCCATTGTCAGTTCGGTTAGCTGGGATTGCATTTGAACCACCAAGCAGCTTTTCTCATTAGTCCAGGGATCCCACTTGAGCATTGAATTCTCCAGTAATCACCACGACGTCCGTCGATCAAGCAATTTGGAGCAATTGAGAGAGGTCCTTGTAGAATTTATCGTTCAGCTCTGGCATACTAAAATCAGTTGGTGCATAGGCAGGTACGACGAACAAACACGGAAACTTCCTTCTGTAGCTGTCGATCCAGACGTGCACCGCAACGTCAGCCATTAACCGGGATTCAGTTGAGAAGTGAGCGATCGACCTTGACACTCAGCGCAATCCCAGCACCAGCAACACCGCGAGCTTTGGATGCCGAATCGCCTGACACGGAGAGTGAAGCTTGAGGATGAGGCCGGATCTGAAGAACGGAGGGAGATGACTGAAGTAAGATCTTGTATGCGTGATTCAGAGACACAACATACATACAAATTGAAAGTTTCAAGGGTTCTAGCTAAGGTGGCTTGTTGAACGATCTGGTAGAGTGTGCAAACTTTAAGTGCAGCTAAGTGAAAAGGGGATTTGGTTTCAAAAATCTGATAACTTCTGAGTGGTTGACCCTATTAGTTGAACACTAAATGATATCCAATGTGTCTCGTAAACAGGAGGCATCTGGTATTATTGTGATTGGTAAGAAAAAATTGAAAGATGGAAAAGACTGTTTTCCAAATGGGTGTCTACGACTTTAGGGCACGACATACTTCGCGGCAGCTTACGCCGACGAAGGGTTTTTCTTTGAGAACCCTAACCGGAGCCTTCGACTCAGAAGTCTAACCTACAAGGCAGTGGGGCGTAAATCCAACGCGATAGCCTGAACGTACCACCCGTATGGAATCTTCGGGTTTCGGTTAAGTGTGTTGTTCGCTGGTGCTGATTGTCAGTCCGCTTTTCGGGATCAGCCCTTAGCCTCATGCACCCAGTGAGACAAGCGGAACGTGGACGGGACAGCACCTTATTGGCTGGGGGCTGCCCAGCTTGGACGGACTGTAGCTGTCCAATGAAGTGCGAAGACTTCTCCCACCATCGAGAGGAAGCCCCAAGTATCCCGCTCCTACGTCCACCTAACGGGGGTTTTGACCGGTGAGCTGCCCCTCACTGTGTCTATTTGCTGCAATGACCTCTCCAGGGGCGGTTGTGGATAGAAGAAGGAAGAGAGAAGGTGCACAAGCAGCTGGCTTTGTGAGACTGAGCTTTAGCCCAGTGGATGACCGCGATTACCTAAAACTCCTCGTTCGACCTCAGAATTACTTGTCAGGTTGCCCCACCAAACTCTATTCCCGTAATGGCCAGGCCTCTGCACCGTAGAACTGCAGAAACTTTGTAAATACGAGAACAGGTTGTTACTATGATGTAAACAATGTAATGCAAAACTGGATATACTCAGAGTTAAAATCCTCCATAAAGTGAGACCGCAGTATGTTGAGGGACGATTGTATCTAGATTAATAGAAGTCTGATGACCTTTCTCAGGGTAACTTGTGGTGACCAAAAGCATTGAGATAAGATAAACCATAGAGATGCGGTTTGAATTTTCGGGTTGAATAAGTAGGAGCTGGAAATTCTTGGTAATCAAATTCGCCACAGCCTATTCATGCACACTATGGCTGGAAGAACACGAACGCTGATTGTAAACAAATTTTGAAACAATCTTTTCTTGTAGATATTATGTAATCGGTTTCGTTTCTTTCACTAAACTAAACACTGTTTCTGTGTCCCTGTCGTTGCGTCTCAGTGTCGGGACACTTCGGTGGCTTAATACGAGTGCGAATGTGATGGCTCATCTATGAATATTTCAGGTACTACGATTTGGTGTTGCACAAGGAGCCTCTCGAGCAGTGGACAGTTTAACCTGAACACCAGTCAGTCCGAGATAGCGGAGTTGGTGCACAGTCTTTGTAGGTTAAAAATTTAACCCTGAATGTAGTAAGTCCAATGTAAATCGGTGCTTGTTTTGACATCCTAATACACTAAAAATAACGTTTTCGAATTCATCAGAATAGTGTGGCAATCGAGGGAGTGAGAAGACAATCATAATATTTAGGTGTGTTAAGTTGGATGCCAAAACGAGATGAGTAGCTATGAATATCATAACCATTCTGGGCAAACGAAGCCTTGTCGCACTGATTTCAGATTGCTCGACGGACTGCCAGGTCATCCGTATACCGGAAGAGTTAAGCCAGGGCAATAACCGGCAACTCCCTGTCGTATGAAATGAATTGATGAGTAGATGGTTTTGTGACCTGAATATCATCAAAAAGCTTCAATATGGTTTTCTTTAAGGTATTACCATCCTGGATACACTGGGTTTCGTCGGAGAAGTAATTTTGAAATTGCATAACCAAAAGCGAGGTAAATAGGAAAAGTCCCAGATTTTGAAAAAGCAGAAATTGACAAGCAGGGTCCAAACAATAGGAGAAATAAAAGAAAACAGATCTCACTGAACTGTTTAAAGATAAAGCAATTCAATGGACAACGGAAGCGACCACAACCAGGGTTCGAGCAACGTAAACTACAGTGGAAGATCCCAAGCGGGTGAAGGGAAGACATTTCGTTAGCGTGAATCCGTAGGTCGTGGTGATGGTGAAAAGGTCTAGGGAATAGGAACAAGAACAGTTACGGGATTCCACGAAATGTGATAACACCAGTCTCCAAAGATGTGTTGATGCATTGTTTGCAGAAAGTGGTTCGGATCCCTATTTTGAGGAGGGTATGACGAAGGCCATCAAGGCCCACGGAGGTCGTTGGTTTTGAAGGTTTCGAGAGTCGCGAGAAGTCATTCAGGGTTAAACGGTTCAATATGGGAAGGATAGAAGGATATATAAAACGGCAAAGTAGCTGATGGATGAATAATGCTTACATTTTAGATAGCGGGTTTAAACTTCACAAAACGAGATCGTGCGCGCTGATCGTACCGAGGCTTGCATTCGCGCAAGCGAATCTGGATGATGAGTAATCTTGAAACTGGTGGACTGAAAAGCCTTGTTCAAATCCACGATCTCGCCATTGATGAGGACAGAGTTGAAATTGACTGACGCAGGGTCACGTTTTTTGTAGATGTTCTCTTCTCATCTTATCACAGATTTCATCAGCGGAGTGGTAAACCTAGTATTGTTAAATATTCAGGTCTACAAGTAAGCCGAAAACCGCTTGTTCTGTGGCCTTTTACACGCGTCTCGGTGACGGGAGATTACGGTGTACGATTGATAGCATGGTTCTGTGCTACAGTTGCGATCGCTATTCGTGATCAGAATACCTTATCTACCTCAGTTACTACAATATGCTTTTACCATTGTTAAGTATCTTGGGAAGTGTACCTTTCCATGTCATA
>UZAN01042317.1:22011-41241 GCA_900618425.1 Echinostoma caproni
TATATCACATCTGTGTTTACAAACCTATCGACACAATTAGCTCTGGAGAGCATACGAAATCTGATAACATGATCCTCGTCCTCCAGAAAGAACACCACTATTAGTGACTGACATCATGAAGCTGCTTGAACTCTGCATGGAAACATACCTACTGTTTGGCGAGAGGATATATCGACAGGTGAAAGGAACTTCAATGGGATCACCAATATTCGGTCTACTAGCTGATGTGGTGATGAAACAATTCGAAACCAAGGGATTTGTAGAATACCACCCTCGCCTCTGGGTTTGATATGTGGACGACACTTTTGTGGTGCTACCGGCAGAAAGAATCAAACACTTCCATGATTCTCTAAACAAGGTTATGCCAGGGATAGCGTTTACCCGCTAGGAGGAAAACAACATGAAGCTCCCTTTTATGGACGTCCTCGTCATAAGAAACCAGACGGAAACACAGAAACCACTATATACGGAAAACCCACAATGATGTAAAACAAAACTCAAGAGGTCAGAATCAATGACGAAAAAGTAGTGGCAAGGGCAAAGAAGAAGGGGAAACGTCTGATCCTTGAAGCACTGCTTTCGACCAACTCATTCAATCGACACGTGAAAATCGATAAACATTACGCAACGATTGTACAACTAATGAGGAACGCGGGATTGATGGACAAACAGGTGCGATGCAAACCACACTGCGAGGCACAAGCAAACTCAATTCATTCACGCGTAGTAGTTTGACAACGAGTCCCAGTCTGGATCGGAACGTCACAATAAATACTATCACTCAGTGCTCGCCCCCTCCTTTTCAGCTCATGTATAAACTGACTTGATATCAAACTCTGTGACAGTCAATGTGGTATCCACATCTTCCAACGACATCTTATGGACTCTTTCATGATGATGTCTAACCTGACCCTTATGAGCTCGAAACAAAACCCCAAAGGAGAGTAACCGAGCCGGTTTAAACAATGGAGTTGGTTTTGATTCCGGTTTAAGCACATGGATACGGTTCATCAAAGTCTCTAATAGTATGCACAATCTAGAACTCCGTAAACCATTACAGTTTTAACTCTAAGCTACCTAATCTCTTATCAGGCATAGAGAGGGATGGTTAAATGTATTCAATATCCGAAATGAATTTGAACAAACGCCCCTAAAGAACTCCTATGATGTTTCTTGTTCCACTCGACCACAGGCTCTCTGGATCGTTGAAAGCGCTCCCACAGTCCTGGAAAGACCCTTACAGTCATTTTTGCTGACCCGTTAATCTTTGGAAGACGTATGTTTTCAGTTGATTCTTTTCGTAAATATGAGGGTTTTTACTGTCTTGAGGTAATATTTGGTAGCTGGATTTTGTGAACGGTTCATCCTCATCGAGCACTTCTAGGTATCTAAGGGCAGTAGCCATGAATTAGAGCTTAGTTAACCCTTTCTCTACCGGTCTGCCCGCTCATCTAAGAAATTGGTGTACGTCCACAACTTTGGAACGTAGGAAAATGTAACGGTATCGCCCAAACCTCCAGGGTCATTTCGTTTTCGATCAGCGCGAATAGAAGGGTCCAATTTCGCTCGGATCGGAAAGCACCGATAAAACATTCTGGGATTAGATGCTTAGTGTATCTTCTAGCTCCGAACTTTTATCAGTTACGACTCGGCGGGATTCAAATCATTTCCTTCTACTAAAATTTGGTCACATCTTCTAGTTACCCTGTAGTACTCGGATGGATCCGCTTCGCAAAATGTTGCACCGAGAAATGTCTCCTTTTCTCAGCCTAGGTAGTATTAGATTAGGAAATAGGTTGTTCCATTCTTTGCTAACCAATGTGTGATGTAAATCAAATGATACTGTTCCTTCATTGTTTCCTCAAATTGTATGCAAGTATCGTAAAATCTTGCGTTGTGGTTCAGCTTTGATAACCTATGCAGAATTAAGCTACATGAAGCTTTATTTGCTGAGCAATAGCTTTCTGATCATGTGTGTCTATCGAAATACCGTGCCTTAGGTTGTTCTGAAGATCTCAAGACTGTGAAGTACGCAGAGAAATACATTTTGTGTGGTGATTGCTTATGAACCATGAACTCCTTTGTTTATTGAACACGATATCCTTGTACATTCCTAATTTGCGCTTATTACAGTTCTATTCCGTTGTTGAGTTCTGTGTTCTGATTTCATTCCAATTCCTAGTTCTGGGTTGGATTATTACTGCGTGGATTTCGATAAGTATACGAATTACTAGTCCGAGTGCTAACTACAACTGGCGTCGCTGTCGTTGTGAACCAATGGATTCCTGTAATTTGGAAAACCTGAATATACATGCCAGTGCGCGTGAAGTCGAAGATTACCTTGAACGATTTGAGATTTGGTGTATTACGCTGAAAAGACTCGATGGAGAACGCAAAACGGCTAATTTTCTGACGGTTATCGGAAAGGATGCATATTCACTTCTGAGGAATTTAGCTTTTCCTGACACTCCTATATCCTTGAAGACATTGCTGCAGAGACACTTACAGCCAGCTAATTTCGAAGCTGCTGAGAAAGCTAAATCTTATTCACTCACATGTGGTGGAGGCCAACTCATACGTGAATTTATTCTCGAGCTGCAAACTCAAGCATCGCGTTGTAATTTCGGAGACCAGTTACAAATCCAGCCACGTGATCGGTTGATTGCTGATATGAATTACCCAGAGCTCCAGCAAAAGCTCTTGCTCATGCACTATTGCACACTCCCGTCGGCTAAGGCAGTCTGTGAACAATGCCAAGATGTCTGTGCCGTTGTTTGTGAAGAACCTAATGTGTTGTTCAACGCCAGCAATTCCAAATAGTCACCATCCCGACGAAAGCGGTTCTTCAAAAAGGGCTCAAAAACACCAAGAAATGTCAGTTCTCTAGCACACGGTGACCAACGGATTTAACGGTGGAACAAGTGCAATTTCTGTGGTCAAAGACATTGGCAGTAAACCTGTAGATTTCGTAATGCCAAGTGTCACAATTGCGGTAAGCTTGGCCATATTCAATCTGTCTATCAAAGTGCGAAATAATGTCTTACAAAACGTTCATTCCTCTGAAGTTTTATTGTGTGATTTACAGCCAGTACAAGTTCACATTACTCGTGATTTCATCAATAATGACTCCATTCGCCATACATTCATCATGAAAGTCGTCATTTAAGCCCCCAGTTGTACTTTCCCCAACAGACATTTGAGTTAAGGGAATTACTGGTCATTTTTTGCCCGTCTTAGGATCATGTGAACTGCTTCCTACAGACGATAAATCACAAATATTTCACTGTCCGTTTTTGGTTATTGATTCCGACATTTCTATAATTGATTTGAATTGCATGAGTTGTATACATCTGTCATTTTCATTTATGACTGGCTCACATCAATCACGACTTCGCCATTTAGTACTTGAATGTTCCAAGGCATAGAGTGGTATCAAAATGACTCCCATGAGTCTGGAAGCGACCGGCTCTCCGGTAATTATGAAACGTCGTATTATCTCACTTGGACTTCGTGAGCCCGTAAAAAAGATTTTAGCCGAAATGGTCAGCAAGGGAGTTCTGACACCAGTGAATTCTTCGGCTTGGGCCACGACAACTGTTACTCCAATAAAACGTAATGGGAAAACTCCTAGAATACGTGGAGAATATCGAGTTACTGTGTACAGACAGCTGAAACAGTTCAGTTGTGCCACCACCGAACCAGAAGACATTCTGCACCAATTCATGGATCCAAGTTTTTCTCTAGTCTAGACTTAAAAGGTGCATTTCTTCAAATTCCACTTGATGATAAGTCTCGTGAACTTACGACTATTAACACACCCTTTGGTCTCTTTCGCTACAATATTTTACCGTTTGGACTCAGTGCCTCCTCCACTACTTTTCAGATTACTAGTAATTCCATCATTTTCGGTTTACAAGGTGTCTGTGCCTGTCGGGACGATATTATTGTTTATGCTCCTAACGGAGAGTTACATGACGAAACGCATGTGTGCATTTGCTTAAAAGATTTCGTTCTCATAATGTTGCTATTAACTCTGATAAATGTGCTTTTGCGACGACTAAACTTTCGTGTTTAGGTTATTGTTACGTCGCCAAAATGTAATGTTTTACTCCGCTTATACCCACTGCCTACTATTAGGTAGCACCACACTATATCACAGGTGAACACCATAAGTGCAAAGAACACAAGATACAGCACAGTAACAATAGCAGCACAAGGGAACACGAGAACAGCGGACTAGCAATAAGTCCGTGAATGGATGATAATTCTAGGAGCAGAAGTTACCTAGACGAAACACAGGACGCATGGTCGGCTATCGATCTCTCAGGCCTCCCAAAACGCGCGAGAGAAGACACGGCTTCAGCAGCACGGGATTTTAATGGCGTTGAGCACAAGTCACAAGTCACGAGTCAATTTACAAGGTTTACTCTGATGTTTATATGTGACTGATTATAGCGTCGATCAATGCAAGAACAAAGATTGTACCACTCAAGTACACAGTGAGCAATGTTCAACCGTCCATAGGTTACGAACCAGACAAACGGAGAGAGTGAATATTGCTGTACGACTCAATATTATTGATTAATCTCCGTGACATTAGTATTAATCTGAGATGACCCTAATTTGGGTCGAATACGCTGTAAAATTGTTTAATTTTGTTTTCAGAATTAGAGAGTGTGCAGCCGAGCTTATCGTGGGACGAATGGTATTGATCTTCGTCCCAACAGTTATTTGGTTGATTAATCCGGATTCTTTTCTGACCCTAATCGATTTTCTTCGTTGACCAATGTTCCATCTCCCAACTCATTTCATGAACTTCGTTCTTTAATTGGTTCCTTACAATACTATTCCAAGTTTATTCCTAACTTTTTGACCCAAGCTGCTCCATCGTCCGATTTACAGTCACAGCAAACATTTCGGTGGGCTTCGGTCCATGAACGTGCCTTGATGAAGTTACTTTCCTTTTTATCTACCAGCGCTGTTTAACGTCCTTTTTCCCCACGATTTCATTCTACCGTCATCACGGACGCATCGCCCGTTGGAATTGGAGCAGTGTTGGAACAGAATGGTCATCCGGTGCTGTGCACCTTACGCAGGCTCACGACTGCCGAACGTGGATATTCCCAAACTCAATGAGAGGCTCTAGCTGTCTATTGGCACAAGTATCTTTATGGTAGTCATTTCGCTATTGTGAGTGATCATGCTGCCCTCAACGTTCGCTGTTAAAGTCATCTGCGGCCATAGTACAACGATAAAGTATAGCGTTGTCTGCCTATTCCTACGACATCCATCATCGCTGTGCGCCGTCCACTCCACATGCAGACTATCTATCACGCTACGCCATTTCAGAGGAGGCTTCTACGGGTGATTGTCTACTCACTCAACCGCTCCCGGTAAGCCGATCTGATTTAGTTCGCCCAGACCACGAAGTATTACCACGCTATCATTTCTTGTGTCCGTCGACGTTGACGAAGAGATATCAAGCATCCACTTCCGGAATTTTATAGACGTTGTGAGGAAATTTCTGTGACTTGCGATGGTGTCTTGTGCTAAAATGATCGCATTATCGTACCTCTGACAATACTTACTGCTGTTCTCAATGGCTTACATTCCGGTCATCTTGGCATTGAAAAGATGAAATCTCTTGCTCGTCTCACATGCTGGTGGCCTGAATTAAATCATGATCCGAATCGTGTTGCAAAATCCTGTGCACAAAACTCATTGGCAACCTTCGAAATAGGCTCCGTGGCCAGTACCTTCCGAGTCATGGTTAAGAATACACATGGATTAGATCACAAAATATTCCTTCTATTCTGTCAGAGAAGTCTGAAAGTGGCAAAGACAGCTCTGTTTTTTCGGTACTTCTCATCAGGCCAATACAGTACACAATCGAATATGTATAGACACAACACAGCGTGATAACCCGTAGTATAAGTATTCATACAGTTATTGTGATGATTTATGTTGAGGACTGTGTCCGGATGGACCAGTCAAGGATGAGTCAAACTGATGTGTCTATTTCACGATCTTACTGGCCTTAGGCCAGGGTACCAAAAGGGTCTTGACAAATTGTTTTTGCGAACACAGTATTGGTTGGCTTAATCGCCTAATCGCGGTCGCTTCGGCTGTGCACAGAATTCTTTGTCTCCCCCCTCTTGATCGGTTATATGCTACCCGGTAGATGACCTCGAATGCCTCCTTACGTGTCATTTCGAGAGCCGTATCGAGTACGTGGGCTAGGATGGCACTAGTTGCAATTTTACTGATCCCTTTTGATAGCCATGCTGGACATTGTTCCTGAATCCTCTCTGACAATCGCCCAATGGTCCTTCCTATACATTCCGCTCCACAGTAGCATGAATAAGAGTACACACAAAATGAGGTAGACTGACTAGGCAACTTGTCTTTGAGTTTTAACTGCAGCATAGGCTTCGTAGTATTATTGTGTCTAACATGTTCGAGTGTGTGTACTGTATTGGCCTAATGAGAAGTACCGCAAAAACAGATCTGTCTTTGCCAATTTCAGACATGTGGATTACTGTGGTCCATTCTGCAACAAGTATTATGCATTGGAAATCCTCGATTCTTATTCTCGTTGACCGGAAGTGTACTTTACCGCATAGATTTGATTTTTTCAAGAATACAATCCATTTAACATAAACATGCTCATGCATATATATATCGTGTTAAATGGATTGTATTCTTGAAAAATTATTTTATACATCGTTTTAAACGCATAAAAAATAATTATTTATATATTGAAAATATATATATCTTATGACAGCTATTCCACAGATGGAAATATATTTCTATAAAATTATACATGATCTTTACATTCATAAATGAATATATATATCACTCATTTAAACATATCTATACATGATGTTCAGTTGTTCACCGAGCCCGGCAACTGTATTGCAAACGTTTCATCGCCAATCGAAGTGACATTCTCAAAAGGAGAAACACCTCTATCAAGTATCCCTCTGGAACGGCTACACTCGCAACTTCGTCAAACGGACTATAACTCGAACAAAACAATTCACAAGGAAGAATGGATAACCGAATAAACGAATAACCTCACCGGATAGGAAGAACATTTTTGAAATGATCACGAGAATGCTGAAGCCACACAACATTCAAGTCGCCTACCAGTCAGCGATGACCCTACGGAGAATCTTATCGAACATCAAGAAGCAAGAAGACAAAAATCGAGCAAATGTGATCTACCGCATCGGCAGCAGAGACTGCAACAAGCATTACATCGGTCAAACAGGGAGAAAACTAGCAACTGGTGTGCACGAACACAAACTGGCCGTCAAAGGCACAATAGTAACACCTAGGCTGATCGACCGAACGACCAGACGTCAGACTGCTCGCATCCATCTCATCCCAGAAGGCAAAAGGCGAACAAACATCAGCCAATCAGGCAACGCCACGTCTCTACAACACTCAACGACCTATATAAGCAGAGGGACACTCGCACGTGCTCACCCAGTTAAGGCATTTGGAATGTCACCTCGATTGGTGACGAAACGTTTGCAATACAATTGCCAAGCTCGGCAACAACTGAACACCAAGTTATACTACCCGAGCTACAAAAACAACAATCAACATCGTTGTTTACAAAACTGTCATATCTGAACCTAATTTGTGTTGTATAAATCATATTTATTACCTGGAAAAGGTATTCTCATTTTATTTAAAGCATATTAACGTATATACCAAGTATGTTTGCACATAAACATTGAAATACGAATGAGATATATGAATGTTATTGAACTGCGTAACACATTCATTAATGAATATGTGTTCTTATATGGATACATATGCATATAAAACTATAAGTACATAAATATGCATATGCATATATTGGCGTATACATCCACACAGAAAAGCGACACAACCATTATGTAAATATATTAAGATAAAATCTGTATAAACATGTATACAATATGTTATCCGTCCGTTTTATATACTGTATTTCTAATCGACTAGTTATAAATAACAATATTATTGTTAAATAATATATATATACATGTATGAAATATATGGAGGAAGATATACACTGTAAATAACACGTTTATGGAATGTAGATATATATATTGAACGAAATTGAATACAACGGAAACGAAGTCTCCTCGGCGTCTCATCATTTATCTAGCGTTCTGCCTTATCACCTTCTGGAACAGAAATACATTAGAATCATCATTATTTAAAACTTCACGAAGAGCTTAAACGATAAAGTTTCTAATTTCAACTCAAAATACGAAGTCATATTCAAGATGAATATGAAGGACACGCCAACGGTAAATGACGTCTTTCTAATAATAAATGATTTTAGAAAATGCTTACAGAAACAATTTATTGTTCTTCTGCCAAGGGAGTGATCATTTCAACGGATCAATATATGCAGAAAAATTGCATCTGAAAATAAATGCAGAACAATGAAACAGCATCGTTTCAGTTGAACAACATGTACAATTTGTGGATTAAAAAATTTGAACCGCACAGTTCCCGTAGAAACTCCCCCCTATAGTCAAGACATTAAGCGTTTCTACTCCCCGAGTATTTTCCTTAATTGTGATGTATATTAAGTGTAAGCTGTATTATACAATAAGATATGGATTGCATCTACAAAACTTACTGTTTCGGTCCGTTTCTCGATTAAATTTACGCTGCCATTGTTGAAAAGATTTACCTAGCCTTCAGTGGATGACATATGAATTCATGGGACAAATACGCTTTAAAAGCGTCTCCAGATACTCGTTCATAATTGTACGCAATAGAAGCTCAACGATTCTGTTACCTGCAAGGGACTATTTTTCATCGAAAATCCCATCAACAAACATTTATAAATAAGTCGAATGAGATAGAACTCCATAATATCTCACCTGATAATTTACGACATCAGCCTGGAGATCCATGGTTATATTTTACACAGTCTTCTACAATATTTGACGGGTCAGGTCAAACGAACACATCTGAAATAAACAGCACGTCAACCATAGCCATAATGCGCGATAATAGGTTAAAAGTTTTATAAGAGTGATAAAAACAAACATTAAACAAGCGTACAGTAAACAAATTCTACTCTGTCAACGTATACGAATTGATAAAAACTGTGTATTATAATGCGGACCATTTGTGTTTAACATTCAAAAGCCTTCTACTCCCAGTAGATTGTTTCACCCGCTGTCATTGCTTCCTGGACTGCTCTTCAAGTACTAAGTTGAAGGCCTCAGGTGAATGTTTGACACTTCTATAGATTTGCATGACTGTTTGATTAGACGTGTGCTTGTCTTGAATTTTGTATACTGATGCACACTTGCAGGTCTGACCCGGACAACCCCAAAATTCTATGATCTACGCCTACGTAGCTATGCCTACGTATGACCGAGTCGGAGCCATTTTCTTGCACATGTGTAATGTGAATGCACTCCGGGCTCTCGCAATGCAGGGGAGTGAACAGAGATGCGTGACCGAAAGTCCCTTAGCTCGTGTTCTCGGGCCTGGAGACGATTCGAGGCTTTGCGGGCAAAAGAACAATGGCGAGGAACAGCGGTAGGGAGGCGGGATACGGGGTAGTGAGGGCACATTGGTAGCCAAGTTTTTGGTGGGTCAGGGTCAACGATAAACCTGCAAGGCAAAGCAAGCCAAACGCTATGAATCAAAAAGGCCCAGTGAGATACAAGCACTCACGATAAAATGGTACTGGCGCGGTTGCCAGGCTTTACACAGGTTCTTGACCTTGGACCGGTGACCTGTGAATGGTCTGGCCTAGTTCCCGGTTCGAAACTTCCACCCAAGCATGAACTTTGCTGGTCCGTGACGTTGTCGCTTGTTTAGAGAGGCCTGGGCTTGGTATCAGGGGTTTTCCTACCACAATTTGAAGTTCGATGTTTGAACCTTATCTCACCTCTATCGCCAAATCTGCGTTTCAGGCCAGCACTGTAATACCCGATCCTAGGTTCTGTAGCTTTTCGTGCTTCATTCCAGCGTGAATGGTTGACATCATTCCTTCGTAATTTTTAAGCTATCCAAACTTCGGGTCGGTCACCATAATAACTAGGGTGTAGGACGCGTCCATTGTAACCCTTGCGGTTCCAAATGACATCACATCCACGTATCTGTAAAACCATCTCGAAAATTGACTGGGATTACAAAAAGCATACATTCGTTAAATGATCTTCAAGTTTCTGAATTAAACTGAAGGGCACTGAGTCACAATTTTCTGCTAAACCAATTTCAATTAGGAAGATGATTCATATTGTTATTTTTGATCAAGGTACCTGACAAATATTTGTGTAGAACTATCCAATTTATGAAATATCGAGTATATCATTAGTGTGAGTTAATCACATGTTACCCTCTTATTCGACAGTCAATCGTGCTCCCTCTGTTCAAGTGTGGGACATGGACCCGAAAACGTGCATATAGTATCTGGTGCAGTGGGTTGGGACTAAATGGAGGGATGGCTTTGGGGCAGGACCCTACGAATTGCATACCGTGGCAGAGGTTTTTAACTGGCATTCATGCACACTCAAAATATCCATGGAAATTACGGAAGATGTATCGGAGCAGATAAATTGGACCATTCAATCAGCGGTATTTTTCCAGGTACCGGAAACAATTGTTGATGGGTCCCGAAACTAAAATAAGTTCGTGAAATGAGGAAAAAAATCACCAATTCATAATGCAAACCTTAAACTGACACTGTGGAAGGACCCAGTATGTGAGCAGTGGGATGGGTTATTATGAATTTTCGTCCCAAAACTTTAGCTAAAAATGTACATGTCGATTATGGACACGAATAATGCATCAGACGTTTATTGATCGGGAAAAAATTGCTACCGAAGTTTCATTCTGTTTTACTTGTTCTATAATTAGTTTTGTCTTGATTTCTTTGTTGTTTGTTTGATGGGATATTGGTTCAGTTGTCTATTGGTCTATGTAATCAATCACACAAATTTTCAAATATAATGTCAACTTCCAGTTTTTATATTGACATATATGTAAAACCTACCCAGGCTACGGTTAACCATCAATTTATGAGCAAATTGGGAAAGAGGGGGTGGTCTCCACGAAGGAACTCAGACACATGAACCAACAGACAATGAACTATAGGATTACATATTTTTCTACATTACACTGAATCGTTTGATTTTTTTAAAAATGCAGCGTTCGTCATTTAAGTTCCAGCGTCTCGTAGCCATGTTGACGTATGATACTCACAGAGATTTCGTTTGGTGAGTCGAAAAAAGGACAACCGTTTTCTGCTTATAACATTCTTGATTCCATTTCAATAACGGTTTTCATGAACTCAAAATAAATGTCCAAATATCCACATAAACACCAATTATTCCCCTTTGAGAAAAACTGTGCATATTGCACTAAAGCGTTTTCAACAGGAATCTCTGTTAGTTTCCGTCCTTCTTAGAAATACGGCAATTAGCCAAACTCAGTTAAAAGCACCATTTGCAGTTGATATATTAAATCTTAAATTATTTAATAGAAAACTCCAAATTTTTACGTTAATATTCGAATATTTGACGTTTACCAAAAGGCACGTCCCAACAGTCGGTGATGAGACCTCGAACATGACCAAACGACCTACGATGGGAAACAATGCGGAGAAGTCACGTTGACAAAGGTCACAAAGACCGCCAAGCAGAACAAGCCTCAACCGAAAACAGAGTCAATACGTCTCTGCATCTATTTGCGCATGTACGAGCGGATTATCGAGGTGATGCACCGTTATCTAGAGCACTAACTGCCTAGCAGCCGGTGGCCTTAATAATATTTCGCAGACCATCAATTAAACTGAGCTTGTTTCGTGCTCTCCTTTATGATATTACAAAACTCTGTCCAATGAATCGACCACCATAGAACGTGCTTTCGTTCAGAGTGACTGCACACCTCACATCCAACTATCCTCGAAGACTGTCCAGGACAGAAGAGCTGAGCTAAATCACTTCCGACAGGTAAGGGAGCTAATCCTAATGCAGTTCAGTTATTGGAATCCTGGATAACACGATACACGATTGAGTAAGTCTCACTGAATCGATTTTCTTGATAAATTCTCCCGGGGATTGGGAGTAGATCAGCCCTACATTGCCTCTGTCTTTATCCTTTAGGATGCGTCTATAAATAGGCGAGCTAGTGCGGTCAACACTATACCCCGCCGTTCAGTTTGACACCCATCGTTCTATAGCTCGTTTCTCAATCAAATAGATGAATGTGCTTCATTTATAAGGTAATAATCAACAATCGCTTAGAGGAATGTTCAGAGGACATGTTGCAAACTCCCAAAGGCTCTCAAATAAAGAACCTGCAGTAGCAACAGTGGATAAATGCGTGTCACCTAAAATTTCGAATTCCTCTCTATCTCTTTCCCCACCCACCCGTTCAACTGTGCTTCGTATGATCGACATGGTCTTACGTTCACTGAAATCGCAGCCAGGAAACATCACTCGTACCACGCGCTTTAGATCATCATGATATTGAGGTGGAAGCCCGCCACCAACGACCATGTTCCTCATGTCGGTATTCCCGCAAACAGCTTCTGTATGGCTGCGGTCTCACTTTAACTAAGATAGCACAGAAGTACACTCGGCTATTCGTTGAGTGTCTCCAATCGAACGCCGACCGCAAATCCGAATTGATGCCGTTTATGACTCACAGTTGTTTTGAGATTGGTTTTAAAAGCATTCATTTCACACTAATACTCTTTTTCTAATTTAAATATATTATTTCTGTATTCTTTCGTTTTTAAGTTATTACCATTTTAATCCTCGAGAGTTTTATTTCGACACGTGATTTTTATATGAAAGATTCAAATTCGGTAATTCAGTTCATAATTACACTTGAAACTGCATTTACTGTCTCTGTATAGACTCTATTCAATATTTTAGATATTCAGTTTTTTGAAAGCATGATAAAGGTAAATTCGCTTTGATCCGCGAGATATTGAAATTTCCATCTCCTCTGTTTCGTAAGTGCTTTGCTGCTTTCAAAAGTCATGTTACATACATAATCAGTCATTTTTGTACTCGAAAAATCCCATTAATTTATCATCCACTATACTTATCTTAATAACCTGGAAAATTAGTTGCTTTTTGTATAGCTGCATCTAATACAATGCATTGGTAATAAATGAGTTCAAACCTATCTGAAGATCTTAGTTTTTTCTGAACTACTTTCCGGAGACAACATAGGGGGTGTAGACGGACTTTCCAAGGCGAATTATTTAACATCAATAATGAAATTTTCACAGTCTCTGAAGGTCACTCATCGAGATATTTTAAATTGTTTTCGCTATTTATTGTTTTAACCAGATTTCGGTAGTCCACCGGATTTAGCCGCCAAACATATTACTGAATACAGTCATTATGACAAGACAGGCGCATTACTTATTTTAATTGAAGCTACTCCCGTAGAATGCATCGAATAAAGTTATGCCGATTAATTGAACTAAATTTAATGTTATCAGGCCATCACTACCATCAACAAGCCAAATGTTTGTACCATTGACTAACCAGATGTAACAGTTACTCTCAGATTTTGTATGAAGAAGCTGCAGGGTATACTTTGATTATATGTGATTGAATGTATTTTAGACTTACATTTTCCGTGCTTTGATGTTGATGATATCACCCCTTCTGCTAGTTATGTTGTCAGGCAGATAGTCATACAAAGTGACCTCTCCATTAAGGGATTCAGAGCTAGGCTGAGTGGACTTTGGATTTTGCATCATGATGTACCCAGTGATTTGCGCACCTTACCAGGAACTCCGCGTACCCAAGAACTATATACACTTTGGGCTGGAAGAAAGCATTCGCCGAGTTTTAGAAGGCATCCCAATAATGCCGTTAAACAATATTCTTCTACAAATTCAAGTTGATGGATTGTTTCCATTCATAAATTCGCACTATATTATCTTTGGCCGATTTTTAGTCGCACGATCCTACCGCCATATCGGGTGTTCACAGTTGGTCTTTGCAGTGGTGTTCTAAAACCCGGTAGTGGAAGAATACTTATCTGAAACTGTTGCGGAATTAACCTCTCTGACGGTTACTGGAATATTTAGCCGTAACCACGATGTGAGGTAGAAGGTAGATTTTCAATGTGTGGTAGCAGACGCACCGGCAAAAAGCTACATGACTCAAGTGAAAGAACACAGCTGCTATTTCAGCTGTTGTATGTGTACGGAAAAAGATGTAGTTGAGAACTGGTGCATAACATAGTCCAATCATTTGTCCCTAAATGGGGTTACGAGGACGCCATTGTCGTTGCCGTTCTCTGTCCTCTCCCGTGACGACTACGGATCCAGGATCCACGAGAAAACACCGACACGTTCTTATGGTGACGACCGTCATCAGTGGATTTCAGATGCAAACTTTGAGAATTATCAGGGGAAGTTCAGGCTGCCCCTCATACAAGGGATTTATGGGACTATGCAAATCATGTCACAATATCATAGCTTTTGAGAATTCAAGATCGATCGTCAGCAGATGGATTAATCGGTCCATAAGAAACGGTGAGTTATTACGAAAACCATACGGGGAACGGAAGACCCCAGTAAAGGGACGCCAGAGCTTCCAAGTCTAATCTGTCTTATTCAACAGCATTAATCGTTAAACTATAACGCTATGTGGCCTCCATCCTCACTAATTCACATCAACTCAACAAACGGGAACTTCGGTCGAGGCTTGGTAATGTTCCTCTGCCGAATAAACTGTAATGGTTGAAGTACACACAGATCACGGATTATGAATCAAAAATTTTGAATCACGGACGCCATAGAAGCACTGGATCACATGGGCACTTGCAGGACGGCGTCTCACGTAACCGAGACGAAAGGAAAAGACCACGGAAGTAACATTTCCTTTAGAGGAAAAAATCGCAAAGGTTAAATATCATGTGCTAAGGAAGTTTATTGGTTATCCAGGCATCTACCAATTGCGTGCTCGTATTCTTGGCGTCGTACAGCTTTTGTCTGGGTTGCATGGCTTCTGATACATCGGCGCAATCGGCCTATGGTTCGTTGTTCAGAAGCTGCAAAGCCCAAGCACTTTGCCGGTGTCATCTGGGAAGCTTGACTCACAGTTGTCCGGAAACTGTAACGTGTCGCCCCGTTGTTTGCGTCATCCCTTAGGCTAGGATTACCACATGAACATCACTGAAAATGCGTTTGGGGTGGTCAACGAGGAAGTGTTTGTAGAAGGATGAACAATANAATAGATAGAAGCAGATCATTTGTACTGGTTAATCCTTATTAACGTTAATGAAGTAAGATAATCAGAGGTGAGTTTCAAAAATGGTTGTAAGGCTTACAAAAGACATATGGCAACAGCAAGAGTGCTAGCATGACACGACAGATATATACGGTTAAATAATCGATCCAAGAGGGAAGGGATTTTGGGGGGAGGCGTGCAGTGCACATTTAGGAATCAATGATTTTCAATCCATGTTTCGTTAGAACGCATACGCAGATCTGAATAAAATAATCTAGCCCTACATTTGTAAAAAACTAATCTGTAATCTAACACCTATGGTCGATACAGTTTGATGGTATACCGTTTCGAATGGCTAACGTAGTGCATACATTTTCCTTCCGTTACAATCGGGCTTAGAAAGCCAGCTTACTGTCACTGGGCACGAAATCGGACCACCTTAATTCGCGAAGTCTGAACGGCCCTGGTATGAACTGATTAGCACATCGGCAACACACATTTTCCTTGCACTAGCGGGTGGAGATCAAGCATCGAATAGGTAGTTGAATGAGCATCCTCTCAAAGTTCCAGTTTGGAGTGTGTCGATTACAGACAGTCTTGATGAACCTCCAAACGGATTCCGTAGCTCATGAGCAACCAAGATACGACCGGTTAAACGAGAAAACTCGTGGTTGCGACAGACTTATATTGAAGTACCGTGATACAGAGGATGTACCTGTCAGAGCTAATGTGAATCTGCTTTAAAGCACGGTGACAAAGAAGCAGTAACGGGCGAACATATCGAAAGCCGAAAGTGAAAATTGTCGAGCAGAAGGATACGGTACGGTTGTCAAATAAGTGTGATAACATGTTGGCACTGAGATAACAATGTGAATATACATGTAGATAGATTATGAATAAAATAGTGTCTGTCAAATTGTTAGATATTTACCGAATTTTCCGTTCAAATCGACCAGGCTGCACGTTACGGAAACGAAGCCATAGAAATCGACGGTCGCTGTTTTCGGACCCGTTCCAAAGCATGCGAAACTTTGGAAATGCATTTATTTATCTTGGAAAGCTGCGTCGCTCGTATATTTTGGCTACATTCGATTGTTCTTTTTCCTTTTATTGCCAACCTCGATTAGAAATTACTTCACTCACTGCAGTAAAATGCTGCTTTAGCTGGATGAAACTTTGGACAGTTGAATTTTTATACGTTTCTGAATGCAGTGGACAGTGCGATTATTTCGAATGTAACCCAATCGGTTGATTTGATCGATTTATGGAGTTTTACGATTCAACACATCTCCGCTGCGACTAAATATCACTCCCACGCGGACTGTGGGTTGTTCGGCTGTTTCCTACAATATCGCACTTAATGAACACTGGTATTTACATGTGTAAATTTTCACTCATTCCGGTTTCAATTCTCTCTACTAGTATTATACTTCCAACGTGGTTTCTGGTGAACGACGTTTCTAGTTTCCAGTTAATTGTAAAACTTTTTAGTTTGAACATCACTTCAGCGAAACTAGACTTAATAACTTGAACAATTTTGGGGTTGTATTGAAATGTAGGAACTGCTTTTGTCTTGGTTCCTAACCGTCAACTGCGTCGGATAATTGTAAGTAATTTTTTTCACAGCTGCATGCCATGAGTAAAATTAGACGCTTTTCCACTCTAAACACATTTGAAACACAGTTTGTTTTCTTTTCCGCTTCAAAATGTTCGAGTCCGATATTCATACCACGTGACACAGGATGGATTAAAATCAGGCCCAACAACACGCTTTCGAGTTGATTTTTTCCTACCAATAAATAGAGGCGGTAACAATGACAGTTTCTAGCAGTTGTTCATCAAGAGGGAACAAGGTTTTGATCTGACTGTCGGCAAAAAGAGATTAGTTAAATGCTACTTGTACTGCACCAGTGAGAGCTCATGTTCTGTCATTGTGCTGGTGTGTTGCAGCCGCACCCTCAATGTTTGTTCAGTGTGTTTTCATTGTTTTCACTTGTCTTGACAAATATCCACTGTAAATGTTATACATGATCGTTGAAATTGGAAGTGGTAACCTGTCGCTATTCCGATTCCTAGTCCTTCTATATCTAGTCATATTGCGAGAATGAATTTAAATGGTAAACAATCTGTATTGTATTCGAATCCACAAATTGTAATTATCTACATTGTTCCCGTCTCAAATAAAGAACTTTTCCAAACTTTTAAAATACACGAAAACTATTGTAGAATACGATGAAATTATCAAAAACTATTCGACCACCTTTCTTATTTGCAAGCTACTCGATGCATATATCGGGTAGATTTATTCTCACGAGTTTAAACCGGATAACCTTGGGTGTTCTAGTTGTGCACAAGATGCGTGTATCAACTATGTATCATAGTTGTGGCCAGAAAACTGGTCAGGGTTTGCATATATGACGCGAATAGAAAACTAACAATAATAGACGTGAAAAATCGATCCATATGTTTGTTTTTAAAGCAACTCACTCGAAATAAGCTGTTCAGAGAGATCAGCTCAGTGGCGCATAATTTTTCGAGGTAGACTGTATACTATAATAAAATGAATGATCACATGATTTCTGATGCACATTCCGTGCATTCTTTTCACCAACTTGCACAATGGTTGGTTGAATTTCCTTACACACTGAATGAACGGGATCCTAATGTGCAAGTTGTCACTAAACCATGGCTAAAATGGAGCTCTTAAATTACTGCTTTCTAAATTATTGCACATCCACACCACAGCACTTCGAAAATCACAAGTTGTTCATTTATTCACAAACTCCATGCCAATCACTCAAAATGACTTGTCTATCGTGTTTTTTCATTTTTAAGAGAGAGAGGGAGTAAGGCAATGCAGTAACCGTGGGGAAGCTACTTTGAGCTTACACCTGGACGATAGATATTTTTGATCAACATGTGACTTCGGGACTCATTCTAAGACAAGATCATGACACGATCGATCAACTAATAGTTATGCAGTACACTTCTGACACCTAACAACTTAACGTGGTTTCTGTTCTATCTGACATTCCCGAGTTTTGGTGAACGCTTGCGTTACACCTATCAAGCTTCAACTCTATCCTGTGCTATCTTATGGCTTGCCTTTTATCGTTAAATTGTTTGCTCTAATAGCCCGGTGCCATAGAAAATAAATGGGACTTTTAATTCTATTCCAATAATCACTCACTTGACAGGAGATCGGTGATCAGAGATTTTCCAGAAATGAACAGTTTCCTTCACTGAGTCCATCTTCAGTTGTGTCAGACGAAAGTGAACATACTACTACGCTAGTTTTCACTCATAGAATTTAGCGGAAAAAGTGTGTGCCCTTCTGTTCCGTTTAAATTTTACGCATCGGCGGTGGTTTCGAATAGAAGGCTTCTAAATGTCGCAGACAAGTAACAACCTTAGCCGATTAGTGATAAATGATTCGTTGTTCGGTTCTGTAGCCTCATTCAATAGCTAGTTTTTTGCTTAATACTGTAAGAGAAACCATCTTGATGGCACAAGTAAAAGTCTATTCGTACGCATCGGCGTCACATTGTTGATAAATGGGGCATCAGAGCAACAAGTAAAGTGTTTACATATATATATTCCGATTCTTGTAGTGACTCAAAATCAAGCCAAATGAGCACGGCACCGCGGTCCCTGCAGACACTGATGTGCAATTAAAAACAATTTATTCAGGATCATAATTTTTCTTGGTTCGAACACCCCTTCTCTACCCACCGGAAGCAAGTGGTGAAAAATTATTCGCAAAAATAATACGCTGCGCCTGATGAACCTCACATATGAAGTTAAGAAAAGCTGAATACGAACTACGCAAACGCTCAGACTATTTTTTCTTCCTCTTGTACACATATCTTGTGTCGTATCAGATTGATTATTGGAACACTAGAAACTATCATCTTTGCCAATATGTAAGCTCAGCATTAACAGAGGCTAGAGCGTAGACAATCTTCAAAATCGTTCCGAGGACTTTTGTTTAATTTTA
>UZAN01042318.1:0-17477 GCA_900618425.1 Echinostoma caproni
CATTCATATACCAATTATTAAAATATATATATTAAAAATGTTAGATGGGGAAATCTGGGATGTCAGATAATCCGAGCCATTTTGAGAATATCTGAAGAAAATCACTGACTTCCCACGCCTTGAATTACGCCGCAAATGGTCTCGTTTATTCGTCTTCTTTTTAACGAGAACAAACACATCACATATTTTGACGGTCAGTGTGAACAGGGCGATCTGGCACATGCTTTGCACACTTGGCGGTTGAAACTTAATGATCGATAAGTTGGAGCAACAAGGCCATAGTGTATTTTCTATACACGTCATTCATGTGTAGAATAAAATAAGAAATGCACCGGGAAGCTGAAAAGCAAGTTAAAAATTTCTTAAACTGAACGTCAGTTGAGAATCGAACCCGATTCAACATGATTTTCCTGCAGCGCATCGAGAAATATGAATTAGGGTGAACAAAACCGGTTTGGCTTTTTTGTGGCGAGACGCAGACTTACTAAGTTCCATGTTGCAGTCCCATTTCTCTTAGTTTCGTTCCAACTTGAGCCAGTTGCCGGTACGTTCCAAAAGGTGACTCTAGATAACTCCGGTTAAATCAACAGAGTAACTTTGGATTTCCAAATTAGTTACCACACTGATGTATGANNNCCATAGTGATGAAACTGCATGGTCGATAAACGGACCCAAGTTGGTCCAAATGAAAATCAAGAACTCTAAGCATTTAGACCAAACAAATCTTTGTTATTTGTACCCTTTGACATACGATAGTGTCGAATAGATTTAGATTCGATCCGGAAATGAGAATCATAAGCACGAAATAGACTATGGTTAGACATACAGATAGACAGTAAAAGTTTAAGATTTTCACAAGGGCGGTGGTAGTCCGGTGATAACGNAATTATCACCCCGGGCATGTGTGCTAGAATCCCACCACCACCGTCTGACTTTTCCCATTGTGTGTGTTGAATGGCAGCCCTTGGATTGGCCGCTTCCCCCTTCCTGGAAAGGGTATCTTTCTATATTCAATAAAGGGAAGTAAACTGTAAAGAATAAAAGAAAAATAATTGTCGCGAAAGGGGAGATCGTAAGTTTAAATAATTTTAGAAAATAGGTAGAAACCATGCGGTCGGGAACAAATAATCGAAAATCGCTGAAAACGCTTGTATGCACAAGTTTCGGTAGGTCATCAGAGTGGAATAAATTTCAGGAGTACTCCGAGAGTTTTAATATTTGTTCGAGAAGACCACACACACACACACACACACACACACACACACACACACACACATGGGTGTCACGTGACTCCATGACCAATTGAAATCAAACAAACTGGACGTGATCATCAATCCAATATCCAATACCTTCAGCGTATTTTCACACTGGGTTATCAATTATCCACTGTTCTGTGCTCTTCATATATATCTATCCCCTAGACAGTATCGACTCCTCGATCATGCATGCGAACATGACGTGACAAGTCAGAAGTAGTTAACAACTGTGTAACAAAAAGCATCAACTTTACCTCCGGTCTGCAACGTTTTATGCAGCCAGTTGTGCTCGTAATTTAAAGAAAATAATGGTCGTATTGATCAGCCCTCTAACCCCGACCGGCTGTCATACACTGAAACCAACTCCTTGTTGGTCTCCCTGCGGATAGGACACGTATAGTGGGTGATACAGCACACGCATGGTCTTGTTGATGGTCCTTCAGAAGGCGGACAGAAAGAAAGACACATTATAATCTGTAGGATAAACAACCGTTTTACAATAACCGGATGAGATGAGCCTAAGTACACTGCTTCCCTCCCCAGATCTGATTCACTATGAATCTCATTGATTCTCCCAGTTGATCAGACATTTTCCTGAACCGTCGCCTGTCTGGTTTGAAAAACTATTTAGAGTTCATGATACAACCATCTCCGAATTCGTTGATTGAAGACTCCAGGTATATTGTGACGGGCGGATGGAAAGGAGCGGCGCTGTAATTCAAACACCAACCAAAATCCCTAGTGACAGGTTGATGATTCTATTGTTGACATTTTGGTCAGATTGTAGGCTGGTTGCCGATTTTCGGTTGAATGTTTACAGAATACCCGCTTCTGTGTCTCAGAGATTGCCAATTTGAGCATTACGGTGCGATTGTGGCCAGGTGGACATGATTTGTTCAGGAATTTTAACCCTAGTCTCTGTTTCCCTTCCATCCTGCACCACTTTTGTTCTACCAACCCATCTCTCCGCAAAACAGTGTGTTTGTTTAGGAGAACGAAAAATTTCAAATGACGTTTACTTTCGGTCACTCAATGGAAGGCGAGCGGACTTCTGACTGGCGGCACAACGTGTGCGCGCATGGCTAGCCAATCTGTTTTCGCTAGCTGCTTTTCGTTACAGCCCAAACCGGAATGAAACACAATATGTCAAGTGC
The DNA here is from genome assembly GCA_900618425.1 of Echinostoma caproni. Taxonomy (NCBI): domain Eukaryota; kingdom Metazoa; phylum Platyhelminthes; class Trematoda; order Plagiorchiida; family Echinostomatidae; genus Echinostoma; species Echinostoma caproni. Next base: position 2,411 of record UZAN01042318.1, read on the forward strand.
AAATTTCCGTCTGTTAGCTCACGTACTTCCCCCAAATGTTCCACGTACACATCTCTCCGATGGCTTAAAAGGACCGGGGGTGATACAGTTTGAAGCGCACACAAGGACATCCACAAGTGTTATTTTAAAAGCTCCCACTAACAATTTGTGGTGGTTATGATTTCGGTGGATTTGAGAAATCGGTAACTGAACGGGACAAAGCGATCCAGTAAGAGGCTTGGTTGAGTTACCTAGACTATCCGGCTTTTCAGGGCTAAGTCAGATGATTGAAACCTTCAAATTTAGTACATACTATTCAGCGTTGATACTCTGTGGACTTTTGGGGTGTAGCATTCAAAGCACAGAACATTCTGCTGGTTTTCGTCTTTCTTCCGAATTGTGCATACCAAATAACTACGGTTAGCACATGATGATTTATGTTATCCAAAACTGTCCTTCCGTATCGCCTGTCTACTAGCTCGTCTACTTCCAATTCCGCATCCGAGGTCCGAAACGCTTTGTTCCGATCAAGCACGATCGCACATAGAGCTCTATCTCGCCTTATAGTTGACGTGCTTACGTCCTTGCGATCCCATTGGTCGATTTTATCTAAGGTCACCTACCTCTCCATGCGCCATCTACCCCTCCTTGGTCTTTCCGTGTGGCGCCGTTCGCGCTTTCCCAAGTGTGAACGCTGTGTCACGTCCCTCCACCCTCTGAGCGCTGGTTGTCTGCCATTCGCCATTCCTCATTGACATGTTCCATCAGCAGTCTCATTTGGCCTATTCTGCCCATTGCGGACGTATGGCTACGACTAAGTGTATGTTCCGTTATATTTGATATTATGGCATCGGGTTGATAACAGTTATAAACAATTGACCATCATCTACCCGATTACATTGTCACTATCTGCTATTATTGCACGAGAGTAGTGAAAGATTTGATTCAATCATATGACGATTTCATCGAGGCGTATACTGTGAACTGAAAAGCTAGGACAGTCGTTTCGATATCGCTGGGTTTCATTAGCGAGGCGAATCCACTGACCCAACTTGGGATTGAACCGGGGACCCCACAGGTAGAAAGCGGCCATTCTACCCACACGACCGCCTGACAGCGGGCCAGATAGCTTTTCATTTCGCCTTTACGAGGTATGGCTTCCCAGCTAAATGCTTGATTAACACGACGAATTCGTCGCGTAATGATAATCTTGCGCCAATGTCCATTCACTGCGTCAGATTCTTTAGCACTATATTCTGTGGAACATAAGGGCGTACGGATGATTCAATAAATATTACAAATGATGAGCACCCAATTGTTCAGTTCAGCCTTGTCGCTACTGTTAGCTGTAGCAAGCGTGATGGGTTTTACATCCTGTATGGGAAAATCGATTTGATCGAGTTTGAGTTTGAAACAATAAATCAGTTCAATTAACTGTGAAATTCACCTCACAGTCTGTCACAATAGCAGAGCATCACAAACGAGTTTGTTTGTTGCACCATTATTTGCAATCAATCAAGATGAAACATGATGTGTTCCATACATTCATCGTACAATTTGCAAGCCCGTTCGAGCGAACTGATTACCAGATTGTCTGTGATTCTTATGTCACGGTGTTTGTGTGTGTGCCGTTGTTGGTCTGAGATCATTAACAATTTGAAGTTGTAACGCAGTTTAGACATTTCAAAGTCTCCATCCAATCTGACTAATCAATCACGTTTTAACACCCTTCAAGGTTGAATAAACCTTTTCACTTCTCATTTTCGGCGTGTGTTTACTACATGATCATTGACATTTTCTAAGTTTTGATTAATAAAAATCGATACTTTCTCTATCCATCTCTCAATCACGTATTATAGGCGTACATGTGCTCTCGATCAATCAGTTTCAAACTGGTGCAATCTGGATTGCTTGCAATTAAAAACTTCGGGGTCGGAGAGACAGTCGATAGGTCTGTCAGTTTGGGTCATCATTCGATGGATTAATAGAGAGAATAGAGATTGGAGCGACGGATGTGGTGAGTGGCATGGTAAAATAATCCGGATCAATAAACGATCGCATGGGAAATTTAAAGGAATAGATACGGTTTCTCCACTATTATAGCTTAGACTTGAGGGTGCATCTACCGGTCATGTTGGATAAGTTGTCCAACTGTATTCCATCTACATTTTTCCTTTATCACTTAAAATTCTCATTCACTACGAGTTGCTCACAGAAATCCAGTCCACAATTCGTCGTTGAAAGGACTGAAAAGAGCTGTAAGAATTTTCAACCTTAATAAGAATCATTAACAGAACATGGTTACCGGGGTTCGGACCAGATCACCAAGCACGGTCCAACCAATGCTGCGTACGTTCTCTATTATTCTGGATAATGAATCACGGTGGGAACTAATGCACAGAATTGCACTAACTGGGATCTCCGGTCACCAAGAAGAAGTAACACGGCCGCAGAAGTAGCGTTTCGTTTATTCAGGAAAATCAGTGGAAGTGAATAATATGTACAAGCAAATGTCATTGGTTAAACAGGTCTGCGTCAATAGCCTGCTTCCATTCTTGACGACATATAACCTCCATTTTAACCCGCAGCTTGTGATTGGTTGACACAATTGGCCTGTGGTTCGTGATCCAGAAACTGTGACGCGTTGCACCATGACTGGCGTTGCCTTGTGGGCTAGGATCACCGCATATTCCACAGAGGATCGGTTCATTTCTAGGACTAACTAATGAGCCATATCGGTTAGAAATATAACTCCCTGTCCAATAGACTATGCACCCATGCAATCCAAATAACTCAAGGTGTTTTGTCAGGAAAGTGAACTTCATGGCTACAGTATGCTCATAGAACATTTATTTTTTCATAAACTGTACATGAACAATGGGCAAATGAATCATTTGTTGTACTGGTGTACGAAACAGAGGTGAATAACCGCTAAAATTGTTCTGGGAAGTTTGAGCATTTTTATGCTGGTAGGCTGTAGTCAAACTGGAACATACAAACGGCTGCACTGTAAAAACCGTAACGAGTTGTGGAACACCAACAAAGCCTCCCTGGTGTAATACCACAAACCTATAACCTTTTATTAGAAAATGGCTTTACTGTCCTCCCAACCGCTGGACAACTGATTAGCTTTCGTTGAAGTTATTCGCAACCGAAACACTGAAGCATTTATTTGACCAAAAACGTCATGAATCCTGTGCGTTGTTCACATCATGTGGGAAAAATTGCACCGAGTTTATGATATACGTCATTTATCTATTAGTCTGAACAGAGAGCAGCTTGGTGGCCGTTTGCCACAAAACATATCTGGCTTTTACTCTCTCGCTTGAGGCTATTTAATCCACATAGTTTCTGAAACTGGGTTAATTATGAGCCAGCGGTCGTGTAATTAGTAGAAACCGGATCGATTCCTCTCACTGCAGCATTGGAGTAATCATTGAATGCAGATTTCTGTTGTTATTAATATGATTATTTAAATATCTATTTTATTTTTGTGCAACGAATGTTTGATGAAAGTTCGACAATTGGTTGTGGTCACTCAACAGTTCTCTAACATCCGACATCTGGTGTTGTATGTCATTAAAAATAGCTCTATTGTGTGAATCACAAAGGCTAAAGTTTTCTTTGAGGCGGCGGTGAATTCACGAGATGCACACACACCTGAGTGACGGGGATAACAGCACGCCAGGGATAGACAGCTAGCCTAATCACCACCAGCAGTTGTCAGCTGTCACCGGGAGATCCATTTCACAAGCACAGAGGTAAAATATGTATCGGTCGATGTAAATTGAATAATCTAGTATTGTTCAACATGAGTGACAGAATTAATTCAAGCTCCTTCGGTCGCTATGCGCTGAGTCTTTGAGGCGATTAGTCTTTGGAATAGGAATAAGATTAAATTACCCAAATAAATGATTCTCACCGTGAACACTAACTCCATTTTGACATCATCTTTTCTCTGATGCAGATTATCAGCACTCGGTATGGGTTAAATCGAGCAATGTTGATGTGAGAAAACCATTTCAGTAAAAAATATACAAAATGCTTCTATCGGACTGATTATTCCGGATTTCCGATCCATGATGTTCACCAGTTCCACCGGATAGTCAATTTGGGGTAATTTTATCACCATCTCAAGGATCTAAACGATGAGTTCATGAAGAAATTCTTCCTGGTCAGGTGAACGTGCCGAGAATCCCCTTGATTCCAGAATATTATCAAAATGGTTTCAGTTTAACCTTACACCTGTAAGAATGTCTATATTATCGTTTATGCAACAGTCGCTTAGGAACCTTCATGCACTGAAGGGGCTTAATGACAGATATTAGAGATTTCTAACCTTGAGTCGTGCGAAATAGTTTACCTCACTCAACCCTAATTGGTCTTTACTTGTTTCATCGCGGTAATTAAATAACAGCTAACTTTATTTGGAAAGTGATCAAACACTAGCTCATAGGCCGAAGTACCCAGTCACATGACTCACTTACTGGAGACGTAATCAGATTCGGTTGATAAATTAATCTCCCAAGCGTAAGATGAAATTACGAAAAGCGCGTTTAGTCACGTGATATTTTAAGCCTTCCAGAAATCCATTGATTCGTCAGTAGTTTGCATTCACTCCTCAATTGTCCAAAACCCAGGAATAATAGGGCATGCGAGTCATTGATAAAATAAGCCACCGAAACTATCTGTTGTCCATCCCTCGTGTTATATAGCATTAGATTACGCACATTTGGAACATTTTGCTTGGAACTTGATAATTCGATCCTAACAAAGACGTGGGTGATCTAAGTCGCACAGATATAGGATAGCCCATTAGAAATCGCTCGGTCAAATCAAACGTTTGAGCACGTAAATCTTCTGTTCGGTTGAACACCGGTCGATCGAGTTACATAATCAATACTCATTCATTCTTCAGTTTTATCACTCAAGCTGACACCTACACGTCACCCACCACAAATGCAAACAAGAACACACTCAGCCACTTCACGGTATTATCAACCGCCACTCTTAACTAAAAACACCGAACACAAACAAACTGAGTCATCTAAACTGGACATTTAATGNTATATATATATATATATATATATATATATATATATATATATATATATATGTGCTGGCACAAATTCCCTGTTTATGAGGTTCACAGGCTGTTCTACTCAGGGTGTTCTGATCCACAGAAGAACTGTCGGCCATAGTGTCATTTAACTGTTAAAGGTATTTAGAGTATCAAGCTTGGTTAAAAGTATTTACACTAAATTTTGTTATATTTATGTGTAACTGATAAACTATCAAACGGTATGGACCATTGTTTTCTGTCGTACTTTGTCCACTGAGCTGCAGCGAAATCTATCTAAGGGTTAATCGTACAATTCAGCGCTATTGACCTCTCACTCTTAGAAAATAAATAAGGGGCTAGACGCACTGGCGAGTTGAACCGGACAATGAGAGCAGTAAACTTCATTGAATAATTGGGCAATCAAAAATCTTAATTACCCTCCTGAGACATCTGAAACAAAAGCCATACCACTCCGATTAACACCAACCAAGCACTGTTCATGAAGCAAACTGCTTGCATTGGTGATTNGGGGATTAGTTGCACCGATAAGGTAGCTGTGCACAGTGCGCTAACCTGCTGTACACACAGGATCGGTGATTTACAACTAGCAATGTAAATCAGTAGAGAATTTCACAGGCAACTTATTAGGGTACATCCTACTACACATTTAATCGCAACTGTTGGGTGGCTCTAAAAGGAGTAACTTCCATAGGGTCATGCATCAATGCTTCTCGGATGTCTGCAGTGAATTTGTCTCAATTAACGGTACTGAACTCACTGGTCCAGACAAGTGCCATCAAAATTACTATCGCTTGAGTTCAAACATTAGTATTTCATTGATTTCCGTTCTGTAAAAGAATTTCTAACATTTTTCTGAAGAAATCTGTCATACTAACGATTAAATAAGATTTACTTTAAATATGGTGCTCACGTACAGTATGCTAAATGTTAGTGATCTGCTGACAAAACAAGGATCGATTCAGTTCATAAACAGAGCACTAAATGGCGTAACCAATGAGGGGAATTGTATCTCATGACTAGACGACGGATTGAACCGGGCAGGTGGATATACATTACTATCTACTACTATTAGTAATATATTAGGTGCTATAATAAATGATATTGAATACATGGCAGCCCTTTCTCTGTTGGAACTCTTTTTATCCGTAGCAGGACTCTAGGGCACTTTCCATGCGGTCCACTGGGCAAAAATACTGTGAATGCGTGTAAAAGTTGTAAATATGCGAACGAGAACCTTTATTGTTTTTTTCTTCACCTGCCGTTTCGCTGTGTCTGCAGGTGGCCAGTTTTTCTCTACAGCTTGATGACGATTCTCGTCAACCAGCATTCGATCGATAATCAAATGTAAAAACATGCCAATAGTCAGTGATGACTGATCTTTGTTAACCTGAAGCTCGGAGGCATGGAGCAAGGCGTTATAGCTTCACGACAACCAATAGGGAGCCAGTAGCGGATATCAGTCGGATTGGCTGCGGCCCCCTTAGGACTGGAAGAATGCAAATGCTGATTTGTTGACAAATTCTGGACCAATAACTTCATCCTACACAAACTATCTGTTTCTTCCGATTTATTTTGTGCCAGAGTTGACATTGTTCAAGTTCAAGTAGTATCCTGATGACCACGGAATGCCAGCATCATAATGCACAATAAAGTTGTTAATGTGCTGATGCTATTTCGTAGGACTTCTTTTGCAATTCACTGCGGGAATATTTTCCTTCGTATTCCAAATCAGAGTGCGTGATTCTATCCAGCACTACTCTCCCATCGGGATGGATGGGGGGGGGTTGTCATCTTACGTTGAGTCGATGCATCAGTTGCATGCACTCATTCGCACACAATTTTGATTTCCATTCTTTCACAGGACGTGTAACGTGAACTAAATTCTCTCCAAACATTAACTTGTGTTTCTCGATAGTTCGGCTCTATCTATGTTCAGTATTGACTACATCGAACGATTGAAGAACAATTGAATTGAAGGCGAAAACTGAAAAACAGGCAAACAAACTGATTTTGTAAACCGCGTGATCGGTTACGGTGCTACGATATGGTCTGTTGATTATCATCGTTTTCAATTGTTCTACTTCGTCCATTACGCTTCATCAATCCACAGACGTCGTCATCCCATGGAAGCTCTCCTTTGCCCGTTTGTGTGTGTGCGATTTAACGCAAAACGAAATTCTGTCCGTGCTACGGCCGCACCATCGAGACCAATGAGACCAGTGAGAAAAACCAACTGTCTTTCACTGGGGCTTCACAGCCCGCTCTGTGTGTGTGTGTGTGTGTGTGTGTGTGTGTGCAAGTATCGGAATGACCGTCAATTAGAGATGTTCATTTAGATAGCCTTTCACAGTGTCATGGCAATCATGTTTGTTGGGTTGACCGTAGACAATGAAGTGGGTAATCCGTGACAAACACAAACAGCTCGCGACACCAGTAAACCGGAGTAACGAAATGCTCCGAGCCAATAGATACCATTTCGGATTTCAGTTGATCGTAGAAACAACGGGAATCAATAGATCACATTTATTTGATAATGGTGGAGCTGTACATGGTAAGAACTCACTCTAGATACTCGCGAAAAACTGGTCGGTGTGCGAAAAAGATTTCGGAATCTTCAGATATTTGTTGTTCCATTCCTTCATTTTACACCGTAACAAACAGTAAACGGGACGATTCCCTATAGTCCGGATTGTATAATGTTTAGTCATTAGAGTCAGTCCTTGGACTATAAGATAGACCCAATGGGAACGGTATTCATGACACTGTTGTCCTGTGTTTTGAACCTCAATATTTGTGGGTTGTGCTTGTCCTTGGTGATGAATTGAATTCGAAACAATTCGAAACAAGCTTGTTAGAAATGTATCAATTATCGCCACCCGTAAATGATAATCAATTTAGTTTATTCATGTTTTAGAAAGTAGTTTGTATCGTTGTGTTACGTTTCTAACGCGTTGTTACTTCAAAACAATTGGTTGTATTGTTACATCGTTACATCAAAGGCATTGATCAAACGAACTCAAATAAAAATTGCTTTCGGGAGAATAGGGCACTTCGTATGCAAGTAGTAAACCATGCATTTTACAAACTTATCTTGTCGATATCGAGTGGATCACAAGATGACGATGAGTAATGTTCAAATATACGTGCTCGCACTAAATTGGATTAATTTAGGTTTTATTGTGCAGTTCATTTTCAAACGCCTCCTTATTTTGTAATTTATCAAAGCTTATACCACGTTTTCCTAAAGAGTTTGTCTGGTAACAGTGTACACGCACTGGTCCCAGGAGCACTAAATTTTCTTTACAAAGTGCACGAGATGTGCAAAGTAAAATAACGGGCTTTTGGTTCTCCCAAAGTTTTCACACGTTGCGGGCGTGTGATGCCCTAAGGTGAATTCCTAAATGATTACGCCAACCATTGCCATCTTGAGTTTATTCTCGTTAGATCGAAGGTCAACGTGAAAGATAGCTTATTCTCAGCCCGCTTCAGGTTTTGGCAACAGCGGCGTCGTCTGCAACTCTCTCCATTCTCGAGAGGGCCGGAGAAACCATTTGTCGTGATGAGTGAGGTCCATCTGAAAGTTGAAAGGCCAATCTCATAAATTGTGAATCAGTGAACTGGTTATAAGATGAGTTTCTTGGGCAACGTATAATATATATTATAATTGTGTGCTTCTAATTTCATACCTGATTATATTGATGCCGTTTGCACGACGTTCAGTATTCATATTGCTAGACGGTTTTCTCAATTCTCTGAAGTCATAATCCTGACTTGTCATAATCCATCAGACTTTCCCATACCCTAAGCCCTATGTATGATCTTCTGTTTCGGATGTGGTTTTCACCTCATACGGATTCGTCTATCCTCCATATGGGAAACACATTTTGTTAGCGACACATGACAGCCCCGATAAAGAGCAATGAACGTCCATTTGGTCCTTGATGGGACTCGTGATCAATGCATGAGTAGTATTCTCTGTGAAGCCTGGAATTTCGGGGCTGTAACCTATAACTCTCAGTGCCATAGTAGCCACCTTGAGTGAATTTCTATATATCAATTTGGAGTGGTTTGTTCTCATCCACCTGTTCGGTTTTCCAACAGGCTAGGCACCACGTGAGCGCATCTTGTGTATCGCACGTGGGCATCACTCCGCAAGTTTTAATTCAGTACCCGCACAAGCTTATCTGCGGCATGGCCACAAAACAGTGGCACTGTTGAAGAGTTTGAACATTTGATCAGTTCTCTTCGTAGAATATTGCATAAGAATTTTCATTGTATCTTCTTCCCGCAATGCGACTAGTCAGTGCTTCAGGAAACGATCCCCGAAGCTCCCAAGTGGTTCAATATAAGTGATAAGAATGTTCGATCTCAAATTATCGGGCTGTATCTGTCTGCCACAACCCTCTCCCTACCTGAAAAAATATTTGCTGCTCAGTTTGTCCGAGATGAGCAACATTCAACACATACGCTGTCCGAGTAAATCGTGCCAGATTGTCTTGGATTGCTTTGAAACAATCGGATTCACCTAATTATGGTGCGGGTGGATCGTTGTTTGTAGTAATCTAATCTATTCATCTAATCGAACCCGAAAGTTTTGGCAACAGATCAGCTGAAAAGAGTGGATGGTAAAACGTCACGGAAATAGCAGCACTTTTGGTAAGGAACTAATGGAATTTAGACTCGACTGGTATCACTAACTGAACAAAATGAGTTGTTCTGGGGATACTGAACAATGCAGCCATGAGAACTCCCTCCCCAGAGCCTCATTCCTGGTATAATTCGCAATACTCTTCTTCACGGGCGTATACGGTGATTGATGCACTCAACCATATAATGCAAGAATACATATTTCTTCCCGTTGAGGGTAGAGTACGCTGCACACAAACCGTATATTTTCTGCGTGGAAGAATGAGTATTTCATGAGGAGACTCGGTAAAGCACGGAATCATTTCTCTCTCTCAAATCCATAGAAATACATCGTGCAACCAATACTCCGAATCTTTCACAAAACGCGCATCACGGAGCCAATCGGTATTCGGTCATTTTCGGTTTACTGCGACGGCACTGTTGGAGTACGCTATTTCGCTCAGTTCTCAAGTGCTGNAGTGCTGCTGAGATTCATTACAGACAGCATGACTGGTTAGTGCGTCGGGTTTTCTCTGGTATCAAATCCCAGTGGATTTCATGAACCAGCACTTCTGTTGCTGGGTCCCGTCACACAGCAAAACGTTGTACAGTGATACCGAAGCTTTTATTGATGAATGTTATGCTGAGATTATAAGAGGAAACCTGTCCACGAAGTTTGAACATCATTTGCCTAGCAATCCACCCATGGAGAAAGTCTGTTAGAATCGGTCATGAATAGCAAAGATTTGTGTACAACAATGTGCACAGTTCGTGTACCGACTTTCTGCATTAAACTTTCGTGCTGTAATAAATCCATGCTATTTAGTATTTCCGCCTCTCCATTTACTGTGCATCCCGATTCCAATAAGCTGACGGTTTCTTATTGTGCCACTATCAATAATTCGTGTGAAACGGGGCATAAGTTTAAGACGTGTTTTCCAGAAACCTCGTCAACTTCATTCCCTCTTACTTTAGCCTTCGCTGCACATCCCAAATGTTTGGTCGAGGTTATTTGTAACGTTTGATAGCAAAGTCTAATCTTTCCAAGGAAATATGATAGCTCGACCGAATCGATATCAGCTGATATGTATGTAGGCATTTGAAGCATGATGAATCGTTTCTATTGGTAGCATGCAGGCCCACTCCTGATCATTCCCTTCCCTTCTTTGAGTATGAAAAACATTTACCTCAGCAAAACTTCAGTTTCCAGCCAATTGACTGACATATAAAACGCGCTACATCGCTGGACAGTGCAGATAAATCGTAGTGTACGATCTATACAGATTGTGGATGGGTGGTTGTGATCCGTTTCTCATTGAAATATGAAAAATTTATTATAATTTTAAGTTTAAATTAATTTCTACAATGCGGAGTACCATCTTACTCTGGACCCCTCCTTTACCAACCAACCAACTGTCCACTCACTAGAAGACTACCCTGAAGGTTAAGGGTAACGAATAAAGAAAACAGTAGTATGTGGGCACTCAACCAGACCATGGATAATTCCACAAGAGTTGTACTACAAAGTACGTATTTTCTTTGATGAATGCAAGTAATGCGTTATACAAAATAATTCTTCAGAAGTAAAGGAAGACACGTTTGACTTAATATTACAGCTCGGGGGCTCACAGTTGTTTCTTTTCGTTTGGCAAATACCCGGTTCTGAAACTTTTGTACCAAGACTGAATCGGAATGTACAATGATATACGGTTTTCCCTTCGCATGGGCTAAGATCTCAATAAACTTCTTCCATGGTATATGCACTCTCAAGGTTAACCCGTAACAAATCCACGAGTTTTAAGCTACGGTATCAGATGCGTTTGTCCATGCAATCATTGTGGACCGTCGAGATAATTATCAGACGACACAATTGCTCAACATGACTCAACTTGTTTCGGTTGTTCTCGAACGAAACAAAAGTGGCTGTTTTTCTTGACCGTTTCCCCAACAACTGTCCGATTGCATTTACCATCAAACCGAAAATTTGAAAGCACAACTGGTCACGGATTTTAGGACAATGACAAAAATCATCACATGGTATCACAATCGTTACGACCAGGATCAAGTGAGCGACACTGCTGTTAAATCACGCTTCAGCCTCAAGTGATGGGCATGAACAATCGCGGAGGCTTTGGTCCATAATGGTTGTACCGTAGTCGCTTCTCAGCGCTCCCAGAAAATGTACCGATCGACTTCAGTTAAACTCGATGAGAACAAAGAACACAATCGAGTGAGAAAGCGGTCCAAATGAATGTTTGGCAGTAACGGTAGAGTAAACGAAGTTTGTGTATGACATGAATACTAGTTAACCGATGTAAATAGAATTTTCATGAAGTACACAACGCATCAATTCATCAAACATCTGCAACCAATTACTTAGGTCACCCGTATAGACCTCTCTTTCAAGTGGATTTCTGATGTAAATGTAAATGCTGTCTGAATTCAGATCCTTCTCCCTCCACCACCACCGAATCAATGCCTTTCCATGACTCGTTCACTGCGATTTTCTGTTCATTCATATGACTTCTCATCAGCTGCATAGGTAGTCGGTCGAATCAACAACATTGCGCGTGCGAGTTCGAATGTCAGCCTCTCTCCTTGCATTCGATGTGTGCTAGCAACGATTGGAAATGGTGTTCAAAACTTCCCGGTATCTTGTTGCGTCTACAAGACTAATCCGTAAATCAGATCTCCCCGACCGATTCACTTAATAAACCGAGTACGAACCTACCAGAGGATCTTCCTGTTTGTTCTTAACCTATCTTTATCCCTGTCTAAAATTCAATAGGCCTTTCGTGTTGCTCATAGTCTGTATTTCCTTTTATTCTTTGAAGAAACTGTCCAGACATAAAATTACGTGAACAATATAGTTTTATGGATACCCCAAAATTTGATCCGATTTTATGGGGAAAAGCTGAGATCCAATTGACATTTCACTTGGGGCCCGAAAATCCGCTTCGAAATGACACAATGGTCACTGTCAATAAACAACGCGTCACAGTTCCTTTCAATGCTGACTTCACCGCGCGGTGTGCTGCACTGGAAACTGTGGTCTGTGGGTATCGCGTGGCTCGCTCGTCCACGCCGATCGATACCGATCGGTTCCCAATCCCATCGAACAGACGGCACGCAGTGGACAAAACCGGAAAGGGGGTGGAGAGATGCCAAATACAGATGCACATGTTTGTGTTGTGCGTGTGTGCACATCTGTCGGTTTGTGTGTATGTATGCGTGCCCGCGCGCATGCAGCGGTAAACATCGCTACACCTCTGCCTCTCTGACGGAAAGCACAAATTCAAGCTGGTTTTACGACGTGGTTTGCCGAGTGGGACAAATTTGTATTTATCTTTATGTTACCGTTTATTTACCGTTCATCTCTGTCTCTATCTATAGATGAACACACTCACATAGACATAAAAAGCTGCTCTGGAAATGTGCCTGCATTGGCTGTCCACTTCTTCAAGCCAGCTCCAGATACATTGGTTCCTGGAATTGATGGGTATGTAAATTGACAGATCTAAGCAAACAATATTGACGTACGCATTCGCATCGGCCATACAAGCGAACCCATCCCGTAAATTCATACCAACTGTAAATTATCGACAGAATACCTATAACATATCGGTATTATGGACCTATTCTTACTGGAGTGTTTATTTGATAGAAGATTTTACAGAATAATCCAGTGGAACTTTCCTTCAATTGGTCTCTGCTTCCTGCACTGTAGAACTGTAGTTTCCCTCGAAACCAGGCAGTCTCTAAAGCCCAGATTACAACCCAAAGTCCGATCAAAAGTTGTCGGTTATGTAAGGCATCCATTCGAATAGTAATTTCACTGCGTCGCATAGTAGTGACTATGATTAATAAACTGCTAGGATAGATAAAATTGTTGTTACTTATTTGGCCGATCCATTATTAGGATTTCAATCTTGTTGATAATATTTTAAATTTACTGGGTTTTTTTTTTCTCGCTTCGTAATTTTAACCAAAAGATGTCGAGTTTCACGCAAGTGTTTATCCTTAATTTCGGGACATCTAACCGATTTTAGTCAGCATGACTGAAACCATGGTCCTAGTAGCTGAGCGAAGCAGATCGAACGTCGTGAACCGAGATTTTGATAGGCGAATGACAGAGAGAGAGAGGGATGTGAGATTCAAGACTCAGCTGGTTTCACTAAAACGTCCAAAGCACCAACACTACCACAGTGAGTGAGTCAGTTCAACAGACACCCTAGCAACCAAATTGAGTTTATCGGTCTGTGTGGTTAGTTCACTGACAGCTGTCACGAGGGTCTCACCTCAGCACAGGCCTTGGTTGCTTGAAGCCAACACATCCGTGGGCCGTTGTGACTACATACATAATGCACAGCTTAAAAACAAAGAAACCAGTTTACACTAGCGATTTGACATTAACCAGAGTGCATTATCTCAAGTTGTGCCTTTGCGTGTGTCAAATATTATATCAGATTTGTTGTAAAACAAACTCATTCGCCTCCTCTAAAGTGACTTAGAGAATTAAGATATTCGTATTTTCTAAAGTGTAATTTGTGATATATATATATATATATATATATATATATATATATTAGATTTGTACCCCTTCAGTTGAAGTGATAAAACTCATTGTGGTACCCTGAGGCGTAGCATTCGTTGTCGGACCTAATAATGTCAAATGAAGCCTGAAGGTACTCACTTGATTTGGTTTGCAATAAGTCGACGTTAGAACGTTGCTGTATCCATCCGCTGGTGATCGGGACCAGAAATGACATCGTCAAATCTTCTGGTTGGGCGAAGATGCTAGATTGATTTTAGACAGGGCTTACTTCAGTCGACTTTAGTAGAGCATATAAGTGGGGAAATCTGTGAATCAAAAGCACTGGATTGTAAGGACTTTCAGTTCCGTTGTTAGGACATTTTATCGCTAGATTTACCGTTTGAGAAGGACGCTGACTACAAGTAAAAATACATTGTAGGTCAAGGGTAAATTACTCCTGATAAAATGGATTGGTCTCTGTTGACTAAATAAACGACGGTGGTTAGTTGTCAGTTGAAAAACTGTTATTTTATTCGGGTGTCCGACATGAATATCTGCTGGCCTGTACACTTCACAATGAATTTCCCGTTTTCCTCGTTCAGCCTATTCATTGGATCTTTATCCGATTGCGCATATTTAAGACTGCAGGGATGGGAGAAACAAACCAATGGATATTCCAAACTTCATGAGTCTTCTGGCTCTATCGAGTGCTCGAGGAAGGCTTTGAAAAAACAATTGGATGCAATGCCACAGGAGTGAATGCAGGAAAGCATCACTAACATTATGTCTACAGTTATTATCTGTTGATAATGGACAAAGTTCCTAATCAATGTGGGTAACGTGAG
>UZAN01042318.1:29909-45488 GCA_900618425.1 Echinostoma caproni
AAAATGGAGCTTAAAATGGAAGCAGCCACGGGGGTTGAAATGGGCTTGAGCAAGCTCGTTGAGCAAGCAATGATAATCGTTGTTCAATATTCTATCAGCTATTCTTTCACATACGTCGATGTGCGTGCACACTTTAAAATGAACCAGGACATCACTAGCTGTATCAGTACCTCCGAAAAGAATTTTGATAGATATGAAAACTATAATGAAATTTTTCTTTCAAACCCGTGAAAACTACAGGGGAGCAATACAGTCAATGAGAAAGGATGCATGCGACCACAAATATTAAAATCACACTTGGGGGAANGAGCTTTCTAAACCTGAAAACATAAAAAGGAAAGTTTATAAACCCTAGTGTAAACATACGCTGCATGAATAGTTCAGGAGAGGTTGTGTGATGGAAAGATGTCGATGTATTTCACAAGTCAGCTTTTGCAATACTGTTAATGCTAACGATGAGTACCAGGGGATCATTAAAAATAGTGTGATTACTGGAGTCGGATTTAAGTTTTAAGGGAACATCAACACCTTTCGAAAAAAATTAGGCATAAGAAGACGAGACAGAGACCAACTAAAAGCGTCATTTAGACCATCTTGAAGTCAGCGGAAAGATAAATCATCGTTGGAGGATCATCCAATCATCGCATCACCGGAATACTGACCGGTAATAAAGTTGGAAGGAAAAGGTAGGTTGTTTATGTAGAGGAAAAAACGAATGGGGTCAAAATGGCATCATGAAAACACCGGAGTTAGAAGAAGTCTTACCTTTGAATGAGTTAAGTTGCGTCTTGAAAGAGAAGTAGTTTAGATGAACGATTAACACATCACACCCTAAGCCACATTCAGCAGGAAGTTAAATGAGAATGCGACGGTCAAGCGAACCAAAGGCCTTGACAAAAACAAGGAATATAAGGCGAACTGTTCGAGCACTCCCACCCAAAACTGAAGAAACAGAAATAAAAACACAAGCAACAGTGTCAAGAGTCGAAAGGGAAGGTTTGTGATCGAGAACTTCAAAGGGGGCAGTTATCTAATTTAATGGCACAATTTCAAAAACTTTCAAAAGGTCAGAGGTAAAACCAATCGGCTGATACTTTGAAAAGCCCTTCTTGGAGATGGGTCTTCTCCAAGCTGCCCTCTAGGAACCAGGCAAGTACCAGAGGATATACAAAACTTGAATAACTCAGCAATGGATGATGCAAAGTGTTCGATACGGGTTTTTAGTATAACGAGAGCTACTCAAAACGTTCCGTGAACCTTGTTCGAGTTAAATTGCTTTAAAACTTTAAGAACCGCAGTCGGATAAACAGGGTTAGTGTTTTAAGGGGAGTGAAAGGAGGAATATAGTGAACCAGAAGAAGATGAGGCAAAACATTATCGTTTTGGTTCTTCCACGTCAGGAAAAGACCTTCCACATGTGTTACATAGTTACTTTAACGTCGACCACATCTTACGATCGTTGTTGTTGTCCATAATTGTCTGCATACATATCCGATTCAAGCGATGAATCTCTTCTGCCTTGATAGGAATTCATACTCGTGTAGCATAGTTGCGTCTGCCATTCATGCGCACCTTTTCTTTATCACACCGAAGCCGATTTACAAGGGGGGGGGTGGAATTTTGTCCGTGAGAATGTATACGATCTCAATGGGGCAAAACAAATAGAAACAGAGATTTAAATCAACGATGCGAATTACTGGAATTGGACAAAATTTTAAAAAAAATCAGTAGAAGAAATCATATACAACCGAGTAGGAAAGTGTACAAGATTTGCTGAACCTAATCTTGTGAAGAAAGCGATATTGAAATGATTAAAATCATCAGCTGCGATGCACAAGGACAGGTCTAAGCCTCTTACGAATTGTGTCGAGAAAGAGTCGGGAAACATTATGATATCAGAAGTGAGCATATCAGGAAAAATTTAAATGTTGGCCTGCAGCATATGATTACATTCACAGCGAAACCTGAGTTTACATCGAACGAGAATGTAGTGAATTTTACCGCTAGTAAGATGAAACAAAACAGGGAAATGTTACACCACACACGGTTGACAAAAGTAACGATTGCACTATCTCTAATAATAGAGTTCACATTATAATCACCTCGGAATATATCAAATCCAACAGACCCGACAACACCGTCCTCATAGTCAGAATGTGACCAGCTTCTCTGGAGCAGAATAACCCAAAAGTGTTGCACACTTTTTCACGTATCACGTTCTTTACATCATCAATTTTCCCCATAAATGAGCGGATTCTACTGGAAATAATAACAGGAACAGTCAGTCTATTGATGTAACACCGTCTGAGCGCAACTCTGCAGCCAGCACCACGTTTCATTCACAGTCCTTATCTCTTCTTCCTCAATCGGTTGAAACGATTTTTGAAACAATACGCACAAGATAACAATTGATTTTCACGAGCGATGAAACATTGGAATTTTAAAAATGTGCGGTCGTAGGACAACATTTGACCGTGAAACTTGAACGAACCGATTTAACAGTGAGAATAGCGCAGTTTTCCACTGTGAAATCCCAACACATGTCCGATGGCAGCGAAAGCATGGACGAATTAGAAAACCCCGCCACAAATCAATCACCGAGTCAGACGTCAAGTGGCTCTGAGAAGACGTGCGGCTAACTTGTAATTTCTAGCAACATCTGCTCAATGCTGGGCAGACTTTATGATTTCAATAATCTGCCACAGCTGTCCGTATACGGAATTGTTGGAGCTATTTTACCCCAGGAAAGTTGCTCACACGGACAGAGAGAATAAAATCGTCCAAATTGATGATTTGTACCCTTATGTGGGTGATTGCTTTCTGAACCTGACCAACGGACGCTGGTTTAAGAGTTTACCGATCTCATTTGGATTTACTACACACAGGATTACCTGTATTATTTTCCGTTGTCAGCCTGACCCGCTTAATCGCTTATGTGACAAACGTTTACATTTCATTAGATAGACACCACTCTTCCAGAATTTTGTGAATAAATTGCTACCCATCTTGTACAGTGTCCTGATAACTTTCCATGCATTGTCGAGGTCATGTGTGATTGTTTTCTAACAACCTCTCTCTCACTTATTTTGATCTCATAAACTTAGTCAATTTCCCCGCGCTATCAGGACGTCTCTTTTTAAAAATAATGCTGATACTATTTGCCGCACAACAAAAGGCTCTTCTGATCACTGTATCTTTGGGATTCATCTGGAAATACATAACAAATCTGGTTTCAATAAATACATCTCAAATTCTCCTCGAGTGATAAGAAAAGAATAATTTTGATATCGAAACTCATCAACCAGTCTCTTCAACTGACCTTTCGGTATTCTCTATCCCAAAGTCCTCTTCTTACTGCGAGCACCTTTGAGACTACTTCAAATTCTATCATACGATCCAAGGAAACTGTTCACATTCGGGTTAATCAGTATTCCTTTATTCTTCTCAGACATCTCCGTCCGAATAAGGAACTGGCATGCATGACCGGAAGAGATGTTGTGAAAGGCCTGGAGCAGTTCAGAAAGTACGAGATCTTGCAGCTTAGCCAGCTGTATGTTAATGCCATTTTCTGTCACATGAGCCAGCGATGTGCGGAAAAATTCCCTATCCCAATTTTCAAGACCCGGATGGAGTGTTTACGACCACCGTGCAATTTGATCAGATCGCTTCCACTTATCCGGACACATCAAACCGACCGAGGTCCTAACTACTCTAACAATTCTAAAAGACCAACAGGGCATCCAGTGCCGGTCTGATTTCCCCTGAACTAATAAAAGAGAATGCCGGAGAGGTTACAGAATCTGTAGCTCAAATGCTCAGTGCATGCATGTCTGCGAGTGAGTTCCGATTTCTGGAAATCTGCCAGGATTAGACCCCTCCCATAGGGTTCCACCAAATATCTTCTAACTACTTGTATTTCGGTAATTCTGAAAGGTTTTTAAAAGCATACCACCATATCACATATTCTTCCTCTTTGTGTCCCTTGACCTCCGTAAGTATCGATACAAACCCTCTCTCTTCCAACTTTTGACGATGTTGTGTATATGACACACTCAACTATTCATGCTCTGAACAAAAATCGTGGAATTTCTCGGTTTACATTCTTCATGATGCAAATGCTTTTGAATCCATCAAATATTTTGTGGGTTTACTTTTCACGGTGGACATCATTTACTTCCTGCTATCCTAAGCACTCTTCGGGTGCTGTTGATCAAGTTACTTTTTCGCCCCCGCCCCAGTTCTTGCTCTCCTTGTGCATTCAAGAACTACCAGTCTCCTGTGATTTCTTCGGCTCTAAGCATACTGATACTGTTGTGGATGGTTGTGCTCAGCGTAATAACACCGGTTTTCATTATTTTTGAACCAGTTTGGCAGACTATTCCAGACTATGCTCATCAAGCTAGCCCAAATTAGATGTCATTTTTAGCCGCACATTGCACGACAATCCACCATCCCTTCACATTGTCGTTCATCCTATCCCTAAAGCCTCTCCTACAACACATCTCAGCATAAATCCATTGCACAATCGTTCATGATCAAATAACAACAGCGTAATAAGTGCTCAATTTTGTCAATTGTCTTTCCTACATTCAGAAATAAAAGATTAAGCTTCCTCAATTTTAACAAGTTTATTATTGCATGTATTTTTTCACTCTATGATTAAGGATTTCGGCATAATTTCTAGGTCCCTAATTCTGTATCTAGAGTGAGCGATGTACCGCATTTTCCCCGTTGGCTTTATCTTAAACAAACGTTTTGACGTACCTAGACAGCTTTCCAAAAGACTGTTTTGTCAGATACATAGCACAGTTAACGGAAATAGTTCTTTTAAGTCTTAGTCAGTGACAAAATCGGATGCCAATTTAAACTTTTTTCCTAAACATCATTTTGTAAGAGATCCTATATTCTTCATCTTTTAAATCGTTCACCCATTATCGATAGCCTAAGGGAACGCTTGTCACCATTGCCTGGTGCCGTGTTCGAGTGTTCAAGAATTGATGAAACCGTTACTGTTACGCATCGATGAGAAGCAAAAGTGATATTTTCAAGTGACTCATACACTCCAAATCACTCATCAAAAGATCGGAACCAATAACAAAAAATGAGTAGTCTAAAGCGCTCCACCAATGAGAAATAATTAGTGTGAACCTAACACACGCGGACTGCTTTCACCAAATACCCTGAATCAACATGTCAGCTGCGCAAAAATGAACGGATTATGTCACACGCTTCTGAACTGTTTTGGAAATAAATGAATTCACCCTAACAGTATCGATTATGAATGATTATGGACTGGATGTTATTGATTGCACTAGCACTGGTTGTGTCGAGACAAGAACTTAGAGCTGTGAATCGATAAAGTAAGAGTCTGACAATCGATGGTTAACCGTGAACTGGTGCTGGATAGATACTGTGTCAAGCAGTCATGTGCATTTCGGCAAACACAATGTGTATGACCAAACTCACTGCATTTGTGACATCTTGCATTTCAGGATTTACAAGTCAGACCCACTGACAGGATTCTCCTGTGGAAAACTGTGGAGGGTTCGAATCATGACTGGTCACATTCTTTGCTTTTATTGATCCCGTAGTACTGACCATGAATCATGTTTGAATAGTAATTTAGGTTTCTCCTTCACGGAAGAGTGCATATAGTGAAATCGTTGTTAAATCATTTTAGTTGACTTTACTGTGCAATTAGGAATCAGAAGTCATTCTCGCTGACGATGAGTGTGTCACAAAACTGAATTTGAAATTGATCACCGAAATTGAAGCAGAAGGCTTGTTTCTGTATTTGCAAAATATATTCGCATTCGGGTTTGCCTGGAATCTCGTCTGATGCAATGAAAGTTTGCTCTTTCTTTCTTTCTGCCAATTCAAAATACCAAACACGTGAAAAATCACCTTCATTTTGGCATTCAATTTCAGCTATGAGTGAAGTGTATTTATTCTTGACTTTATCTCCAACATCTATGTTCTAAGTGCTTTTCTGTCACCGTTTGAATTGCGCGACCTTGAGTGTCGCGATAAAATTTGTAGTAGTTCGAAAGTTACAGCTCTGATTTGGAAAATATTTTAGGCAAAGCAGCATGGGAATTCATCCTTTTTAAAAGATGTTTCCTGTCCCATGAGAATGTTCATCAAGTTGAGCATACGTATTCTAAATTTCTAATCTCTTTTCATTCAGTGAGTGAGCAAATTAATGAAAATATTCTAGCTCAAATAAACTGATAAATTATTTGGCTATAAACTATTCATACATTATCTACATTACTGGGAGAACTGAGAAAATAGGCCAAGAAACGCACAAGTTGATCTTCAAAAGTTGACCTGGAGGTGTGCTGCTCATTGAATAAGTGTCCTGTAGTGTCACCATGCTCAAACCGGATGAAACTTTCAAAAGGTTTTGGCATACAATTGAAGCTGAGAGGCAACTTAAACGAAAGGCGCGTAAATCCGAGGACTTAGCTGGTGTCTTGTAAAAGCGCTCTGATTTAAACACAAGTCCATTTTATTGTATATTTAACGAAATTTCTCCATCAAGACATAAACCGAGAGCGCAAAAACCGGCCATATGAAAGTAAGACGGTTGTATTTGATCGCGGCAGAGAAGAGTTGCACAAAACCAATCTGGAGGATAGTCCGGGCTGATTAGCCAATTTTTTCCCACGCTTTCGTTTGGAAAATGATGGCTCCATTTGAAATAAAGCTGATACCACGTGATATAAAAAGACGGTATTGAACGCCCAACAAAGCATAGCGCGTATTGATTTTACCAACAAAATCAAATCGCGTCGCCCGCCCATTTGACAATGGGTTTGTCTCACTGGTGGCCAACGAGTAATTCAGCATGTTGTGAAATCTGATCTACTGAGCTAGTTTTCTAATGAATTTCCTTTTACTTGTCAAAAGAAGTAAATATTCATTCTGCCTGACGAGTTAGAAGGAAAGTGAGTATTGCGCGCATTGTTGTTGGTCTCCAGCATACGCCAATATGGACATAGAAAAATTTATTGCACTGATAAGGGAGGTTTCAATGACTGTCACTCTCAAAATGCATTCGCGGAAGTCATATTTTTCACGGATGAAGGTTGGTATATCTTCTCGCCTGAGGTTGGTGGTTGAAACCGGTTAAAACTAATTAAATATTATTTTTTCACGTTTATGCAGTTTTTAGAGGGGTCGAGTTCAATGTCAAATTTGTTCTATTACCGCGCAGCAGCTGGGATTTTAATTAAATTGAAAACTTTTCTCTCTATCAGAAACAGGGATAAGTTAGCTACCTTGCCATTGGTCGCCAATGATAAGGGTTTGTGGTGTATTAGAGGAAACTTGAAAATTCTGTTTGGCAGTCAAGTTGATGGATTCCATCCTAAAGCGACTGCCTCCAAGGGTCAAAAGTGAAGAAGAGCAAATGGAACATGGACAAGATGAAATTACAATACCTGCATAAATTCTATGAGTCATTTTATTAAATAAGGTACAGTTACGTTTTCTACTGTGACTTTGTTATCTTACAACTGATGCACCGACAACCGTCATCAAAATCGCGAAATTGTACTCTTTATTGGCATGCGGCTAATAGAAGCAGTGACATAAGTGGGTATTATATCAGATAANGAAAACATGTGATGAAAATCAGGGCGTTGCACGAGTTTGGTCAATACCTGTAGACCGGTTGGAAACAGTTCAATAATAAATCCTTCAACTCAGGGAAAATTAACACTTTCACCAAGGTAAACGAAGTCTTTCCAAATGACAGAGAGAAAATGTGCTGTTCGGGGAATGGAATCCAACTGTATGTGTATCGAACATCAAATCTCGGAACGCTTCGACGTGTGCTCAATATGGCGTGAAATTGATTGACAATTCAAAATCTTCAAATTGAAGGAATCCATTGCGTTGCGAACGTCGTCAGTTGTGGTATCAGGTGATAGGAACAGCAAATCGAATCATACCCTTTCAACGTCAAATGAATCCGTAGTAACTTAAGTGCTCCACCTGAACTAGAGCGCCATTCGAAATAGAAACGGGGTGAACACGAATTCGAACTGTATTGCTAACCGCAAAAGAGCATGCATGCATGCAGGCTAGCATGCAATAAACCAACAGGATAGTAGGTGTACAGCCATCACAACTATTTATCCGCCACCATTACTATAGTTATTATTCTCCTGAAGTTCTATATCCGGATTGTCTTACCCCGCTCTGTGAATCAAACTGGAAATTCATTCGCATTGAGGGCTCATAAAACTTGGTTGGATGTTGGGATTTGTGACACTAAAATCGCTTTATTGGTAGTCTTTGCTATTCAGTGCCGTCGTGCCGGTAATCCTTGCTTCACTGAAGATTCCCATTGTAGTAGTAGTTGATAAAACATGAAACAGTGAATAATTAGGGTATTAGTAAAATTCTGAGAGAGAGGGTTTTACTACCAGGTCGCTCTTTTAAATTAAATTTTACTTGACTACGAACCAAACTGAAAGTACCAACTTTTCTTGGGGTTATCTAAATGCCAACCATATCGGGTAGTTCCTGTTCCGAGCCCAAGTATGGCAGTGACCAACTGTTCATATGTCAGGCTCTACTAGGTTGTTCGGTTGATATATGGAACCAAATAATGTGCCATGTGGAATAATCATTACTATCACTGAATTGTTGCATACCCTGGAACATCAGTGCTACTGCTATTATTTGTGTAATCTTTATTTTTAGAGTCACTAACGATCACTTATTGTGCTCACTTTCATCATGTGATATCTCGTGCCACTGTGGAGCATCTTATTTTTCATTCATCTTCCGGGATCTTTCCTTTCACCTTTCAAGTCTCAATTTCTCACACTTAATTATTTTTGCGAATAATCGAATCAACAATAGCTTTAACTCTCTCCTTTCTCTCTCCTTCAGTCTACTTTTTCGTTTTCAGTTCACTATCACTTCCGGTTGATTACTTACCCTGTTCCACATTTCGTTTCAAGGTCGAGGACGAGGAAGACTGCGGTTAGTTTTGTTGTACACTCGTCCAGGATGATGGCTGGGACTGAGAAATGCGATTAAGACCGGGAGACCGTTCCGCGTTTCTTTATTTGGATTGACTACTGCTAAAAGTTCGCTTCGACCCTAAATTTACGGGTTTTTTGTGACAGATTGCAGCGCTGCAAAACCGACAACAATGATTCTCATTAGCAATTCTAACAATATAACCACATTTTCTGCACCACTAATAAAATAATGATTTGGCAATATTTATAATTCCTTTTTATCTATTGAAAATATAATTAAACAGACGAGTTTCAGGAGCGTGATGGACGAGGTTGGCGGTGGGGGTTTCAATGGACCAAAGGCTGTTTTGGGACATATGGAGATTGGTGATCGTAGAGAGATTCGAACACGCAGTCGCCAGACTATTGTCATGACAACCTGAAGCATTTGACCAAGGCAAGTTAAAGATTCGGACAAAACCGTTTGGAAAAAGGCAAACTGACTACCACAGAACCCAATCGATTTAATATACCACACACAAATGAGTTTCTGCGGGATCCCGGAAAAATGTGTGCACCATTTCTCATCTCTCATCGATTTAGCCCAACTTAAAATTAAAATAAGTGTCTTTTTACTTCCTTTTTCTATTTATTGAATATACAAATGTACAGTCAACTTTCAGGAAGGGGGCTCCGGCCATACAAAGGCTGCCTGGGGAAAAAACATATGTAGAGAAGACGGGCGGCGGTAGAGGGGTTTGAACCCGGGACACTCAGGTCACTGGTTGGTGACCTAACCACTTGGTCACCACCGCCCAACCTGTTTAGTAAGAATAGAATAAATATGACTCAGCAAGGAGATAAAAACTGCCTCCAACCAATAGTTCGGGGAGTGTTTCTCGTTTATTTCTTGGGTAATCAAAGAGCAAATGTTTAGTGCGAACCTGACATACATTTTTGATGAGTTATTCGGCGATATACCTACAAAAATACCAAGTGAAATAACTGTCCGAAAAGATGAACCAGTTTTCACCAGTGTATTGCCTGTTAAGACAATTTCAGACATTTGAAACTTCATAATACGCGTCAAATTCAGGTGGCTACTGGTGCTTCCGGAATATGTGAGAATAAAACACATCCAAGAACTCTTATGACGTGATGGATATCTTATTGGGGGAATTCGTCGTTCATAGAGCAAATAAAATGTGAACTAGAAACCTAGGAAGCACTGTACAGCTGTTTCCACTCGGTTGGGTCTCATAAGCAGTGCGAATATATCGACCCAAATGGGGATCGAACCCGGGACCTCACAGGCAGAACGCAAGTATGCAACCCGCTCTGCGATATCACCAAAAAATGTCGGATATCGTCATATATGGCCGAAGACATCATCGCACTACGCACAGAATTCTTACGTGATAGGTAACCTTAGACAGTTGCCTCGGTGCCGAGACTACGGAGCAAACACTTGATCTTTCAGAAGCAGTGATAATCAACCTGACATACCGATCGATGACCTCAAACAGTTGACATTCCGCTACCCAGTTGTCATACATACAAAAAACGCGAAGTTAAAAATCAGTCAAGAATTTCACTAATAAATAGAAACAGTATTAAATGGGTTCTCATTAGGTCCTGGTTATGCAGATGAATTTACAATCAAATCGGAGAAAACCGTTCACTTATAAGAACAATCAACCAAACCAGTTTCTACGTGTGCTATGCTGAGTTCGTTTTGTTTTATGACATTGGTAGCACACTCAAATGGTTCATGGGGTTCAAGTTTTCACACATGGCGAAAGGAACCTAACCAGATCGCATTCCAGTCCAGTCATCGATCCGCGTAATCTGACCAATCAGAGAACAACTGCTTGTGCAATTTTATGCCACTGGAGCGTAAAAGAAACTTGGCCCAATACAGAACAAATAACGCAAGGAGAATCGACACGATTGGGGGGTATTTGAGGTTACTTGGAGACAACTTTCACAGAATTCTTCATGTATAACACAGTGACGCATCCAAGGTTACAGAATAATCGTATACGTGTTGTAAAGAAGTTGACATATACACCAATAGATCTAAATTTTGATGTTATATGCTAGATAGTGCATAACCGATGAAGTGTTGTGGTGATTGTAGTACTTGTAGTGCGCACTGATCGCGAAATACAAATCGCGGCTTAGCAATCACCGACGCAACTTAAGCACCGGATCACACTGGTACTTGCGCGTAGTATCCCACGTAACCGAGACGCCAGGAATAGCAGTTCGTTTATTGAGACAAATCAGGGGGGCTAAACAATATGTAGAAAACAAGCTCATTGGTCATCCGGGCCCCTGCCATTCACGTGCTAGTATCTCTGACGTTGTTCAGCCTCTGCCTGGGCCGCACGGTTTCTGATTGGTTGGTACAGTTGGCCTATGGTTTGTAATCCAGTAGCTGTGACACATACGGGTATTGTTGACGTCACCTGTGAAGCTTGATTCATTACCGTTATCCGAAAGCTGCAACGTGTCGCTCCGTGGTATGCGTCATCTCGTTGGCCAGGATCACCACAAGTGTCCATCACCACGAACAAACTATTTAATCAGGAGAAGTTGTACATCATTTTTAATAACCGCATGGCTTTGTATAGATAGTGGATTTCCAGATGGTCGTCCTCCAATAAATTTTCTCACCCAAATAGCGATTTCGTAGGTAGTGAAATAGAATAAAGCTAGGAGCTGTAGGAATTCATTTATTCTTCACAAATGCAAATTTATTCATAGTGAAAGAAATGAATATGCAAAATGATTGGTTGGTTGAACTATTTTGTACCATCTTAATTGGTTTTCGGTTCCTACCACTCAATTGAGCTTTCCCCGAATAAGACAGTTTTAAGGGATACATTGACTCCTTTATGATTTCCAGTTCTGGAATACTCTTATATTTCCAACCCACTGACACAAGAGCAGTAAGCAATTTCTTCTATGAGAACTGTTCAACTTACAAATTGTATATTCCGAGAAAAACGTGTATAACGTTTATCAGAACTATCTAAAATAGATAAGATTCGTCACTAAGACCAAGCCGTCTGGTGCAACACCACGTCAAATCTGTCGGGGCCTTACGTGGTTCGCCATTCCATGTCCCGGGGCTTAGATTGCCGGTTTTCATCACTGAATTGTAGGTCTCTGCGACAATTTGGTTCACCCCGTCTGCTGTTCATCACACAAATATGTGTGTAACAAGAAAAAACAGAATCAATATCAACTCCAATATCGGGATTGCTGCCAGTAGCAAGTTTAACTTCATGATGAGGATCCAGATCTCCATAGGACATCACCCGTCAATGATCTATCATCCCCTGGTGTCTGGTTCCCCATTAAGGTCACATAATGAATGGGTAGCATTCTCCCCTTCATTGTCGAACCGGATATTTCAAACTGCTGCATAAACATAAAATATATCAGTCTCTGATTTCTACTTGGTTGTGTAGTAAATTGTTTCGGTAGAATCTATCACAAAATCGCACAGTCATACATCCAACTGAAAGAATTCACAAGGAACACCGAGCGTGTGTGAATCGTAGTGTGACTAATACCGTCAACAACTCGATGGCTTCACACATTGTACAGTCAAACCAAATGTTCAGAAGCGCCCGAAATCCGCCGATCTGATCAATTACTTCCCTTGCAAAACAACTGGTTTTCGCACGGAGTTGCTAGCAGTCAACCGTTTCACTCAAATCTCTTGCTCTACTAACTCTTATATCAGGGCACATTTAGTACTCATTTGCATTACCTCGTTTATTGTGTAATCATTCCACCTCAGCCAATAACGGTTGTTACGTTATTTACGATACATTAGACAGCAAATGAATAGAGTAGGACGAGCGTGTCACCCGCTTCATTCTTGCACGTCCGTATTTTGACTGTTTGACTATGATGGATCCGAAAAAAGTATTCACGCGATACTGTCAATAAATATGCGTACAGCTTTACGGAAAAAGCTACACCAAAACTGTGAAACCTTGTAGTTGATTGGCATTAGTATGAACATCGTTATTGTTATGACTATTATACTGATTATTGATCATCCTTTCTGATTCATCTGTTCCGTGATCTGACTGTATATCTGTAGCAATAAACCGATCACATGATTAGCCTTGAATGACTGCCAATCTGGAGAATGTGAATACTCAATAAAACTCAGTGCCACTGAAATTTTCCAATTTCTCTTCATACCGCGTGACCGATCATTGACAAAAACGGATAATCAATCCGCATTGATATCCAAACGATCACAAAGGTTCAAAACGACTGTGCATGAAAAGGCTGTGGACATAAATACTACCAAATCGATAAATTAATGACACTTAAATCGTATTCCAGCTAAATTTTCAGTCATATAATTGTACCAGAGTAGAATTCTAGGATACCAGCCAAAATTATTGTTGTACTAAAATCGTCTGACAGGGATGCTCTACCATTTGATACAGAACGAAAACGATTTGTTAGTTTTGGAACGCTCCTGACCCGGTTATCACTCTAGAGGGAGGAGTACGAAAATGAGCGAGGTTAGATGCCTGAAACAAGCATGCAGAGAAAGATTTTTCTCTATCGTGCATAGACAAAAGGAAACAGTGTGATTAGATACCTGTTATAATTCTAGAAGACCGTGTTGGTCGTTTATTGAGGATTACAGATGGGACATCACTGATTTGGCATACATAACACAGAAATCTCATCAGAAACATACCATCGCAGTTCCTGACCTCACAACGAGTAGTGAATGTAGCAATCGATAGCTATTCTTTGAGACCCAGCAAATTGCCCTCGATAATCTTTTCAATATTTGATCGTGGCAATAAATCACCAACTATGTTACCTACTGCTCACTTGTGAGTAGCATGTCACAACATACCTAATGATTAGCATGTTTACGTTTTCCCCATAAGGTCCCGGGTCCACGAGACGCGATTTGATGGGAAAATTCACGCTGCTGCTTCTGAATTACAATAAGATCGCGGAGGTTGTACAGAGGGATTCAGAGCTATTGAAGTCTTATTTCTTTTGTGACGTGTCTAAAACAGTGATGATGCGCTCGAGAAACGTCCTTCACTGCCCCATGGGGATTTACCTTATTTTTTCGATGGAATCATCCTTCAGAAATAGAATGCACCAGTGTTAGGGAGTTTAGAAATACACGTAAAATTCTGTTTTCGTACCGAATTTTAGTATGGATTTTTAATCAATTAGCATTTTCTTTGGTTATGAATAAAAATAACACACTGAAAGTTTACCGTTTAATTTATGGTAATGCTTGGTGGTGAGATAAGGCAGTGAAGTTGTGTCCGTACATAAAGACATTGTACACGATGGCGACCAATGAAAATGGGCTTTTAAGGCTTAAGTGTTGGCGCATATCACGAAGGAACTCCGTTCTTGCGAAGTTTCACCCAAACCAGTCTGATATCGATTTGTTTGGGATATTTACCTTAGTCCTTTATTTATAAAATGTGGCCATCAATCATAGGTTACAGGATTGATCCTAGAGTTAAAAAGACAAAAGTCATGATTTCGGGGTGGTGTGAATTGAACTCTGTTACACAGATCCTCACGCACAGAGTTTCTCGTTGTTACGATCACATGCATGAACATTCACATACAGACAGTAGTGAGATGTGGTGACGCTTTTATCCTAGAATTACAGGCTACGTTGTAAATCGTGTCAGAGTCATTCATGCACTGAATTCCACTCTCCCACTCACTTCATGAGCGTATTACTGCTCGCTGAGGGATTTTCTAGTCTGTTCCAATGGGCTTAGGACACAATCTGATCATTTTTGACGACTGTGCGCATTATTCATGCTGGTAGCCGCTCAGGATGGAATTTCCATTCAAGATTCAATTTTAAAATCTGCACATTGTCTACCAAAAAAATGCACGTTATATTCCAAGGAGTTGTGGATTTCGTGTACGTTTTGCTCAGATCACAGGTGTGGGTGGTACGGTGGTAATACGGATAGGCATGGTCAAGGGCACACAAGCGCGAGCGCGCACGCACGCACGCACACGCACACACACGATACTATTTCTTGGATCGACGGGAGGATCCATTCCAGTACCTTGTCTGGACTTAAGAGACCGGACCGTGGACTGACATCTAAATACCAGCTGGCCTCCGTTGCACTGCATCTGTCCGATTTACGCTGATCTGAACTCGTTTGGGCCATACACGTTCACGAGATGTGTTTCACTCTCTGTGTCATTTTTGAGGGAAGAAAGCAGATGTCAAAACGGTCAAATGCACAAAAACTTATGGCACCTTTGGACCCACCGAACATACCTACCCACATGGCTCGAAGATGAGGAAAAACACGCTGTCCAAAATAGAACAGGCATGACGGCACAGTGGCAACACAATTATTGACATTTAGCAACGGAATCAGGTCAAAACGATTGCCGGCAGACACGACGGTGCATCGGAATAACCAAACTGTTTAAGTCAAACATCTAGTTAATCATCATTCAAAGTACACTACCACGAATGTAGATGTCAATGTTAATATTAATAACTGAACTTTTCACAAAAATCCATTGAAACTATATATAT